>CAJNIZ010006446.1:78451-93931 GCA_905231905.1 Symbiodinium pilosum
GGCAGTCGGATCGCATATGTGTGTACGTATGTATGTATGTACGTATGTACGTATGTACGTATGTACGTATGTACGTATGTACGTATGTACGTATGTACGTATGTACGTATGTACGTACGTACGTACGTATGTATGTATGTATGTATGTATGCATGCATGTATGTATGCATGCATTTTACACATATCTGCATGTGTATGTACGTACGTACATGTCACCTCAGGGTGCACACCACTCTGGTGTGGAGGATTGGGCCAACAGGCGCAAGCTCACCCAAAGAAATGTCCTGCTTCATCTCGACCTCCATGTTGATGAATGGTGGGTACTTCATCTCACCAGGCTTGACCTCAGCTTGCGCACAAATGGCAGATCCAGCTATCATCAAAACAGGCGGATCCAAGTCTTTTGCTAGCACTATGGACAACAAGAACCCGGAAAAAGGACCCATCATCCATGGACGTACTCTGAGCGTCTGAGGACGCTGTACGCTTGGTATTCAGTCACTTGCGGAACAAGGCTCAGTGTTGTAGCCGGGAGTTTTCTGGACGTCTGCTGGTCGCTCAAAGTCAAAGTGCTGCAGAAGCTTCACGAGTGTCACTTTCTGCTCCAGCACGCTGAACCTGGAGCCGAAGCAGGAGAAACCCGAAGGGCAGGCTCCACTAATGCTCCCCAACACAATCCATAGTTTCAGGACCGGCCCAATGTGGCCCATTCCTTCTCCTTGCTGCTCGAGCTGCTCCCTACCCGTACATGCTCGAGGGCCCACTGCAAAGGGAATGAAGGCACACTTCTCTTGTGGCGCCTGTTGCCACCTGGAGCAACGCTTGGGGTTATGGATCAACTTTGGGATTCAAGTTTCTCGTCACCAGGACCCGTGTGCAGCCCTTGCGAATTTCCAAGGGCCAGTCATCGCGGGGATCTATTTACTTGAGGGTGCTAATTAAATCTGCCGTACATTGGTGGACCCTTAGGTTGAGATCTGGCCGCCTTTCAGGCCGAAACACTTCAGCATCTTCGCCCCAAATGCTGGGGTCGTAGTTGATGGCCATGACATTCCTGCGCACTCTCTCCCTGAAGTGTTCTACTCCACACACCCAATGGCTGTTGATAGCAGTGCGGTTATCAGCCCAGAAAACAAACAGAAGGCTAAGCTGCTACCCCAGAAGCACAACAACAGGCGTGCCATCCGGAATGCGCCATTTCTTCCCCAGCAGCTGATCTCCTCGGGCATAGCGGAGGTAGCCTTGAGCCGGCGGCACCAGTCGCAACGTCTCCTTGATGCAGCAGTCTAGGTATGGCATCTGGCCCAGGTGGCTCCACTGAAGCGCATCTCTCCCCAAAACTTCGTCTATCTCTTGTACCAGCTTGGCTTTGCAGTCTGGCTGGGAACAGAGGTAGCACAAGCATGAAGCCATGGCAGCTGCAGTAGAGTCTTGGCCAGCAAAAAGGAAGGTGAGCACATTGTCTGTGACCATATCATGGGTCATCTTGCGACCGCTCTTTGGGTCGCTGTCCAGGAGCCTGGTTCAATGCCCGCTTGCAACCATACATTGATACATGGTCTTTTGCGTTCCTACAGAGTTTCAACCCCTACTGCTAGAGCTAGAAGTGTTCACCTTGCGCATCGCGGAGTTTGGGCTTCCAGCGATCACAAAAACCTAACAGTAACATGTCCATCAAGACTGGTTCAGGGCACATGGCATCAAGCAGATCCTTGCGGGAGTCTTCGGCGGTTCGGCTGGCACGCTGCTCGATCAGCTCCAAGCAGTACTGCCTAAGCCGCCTGCTTTCCCTGCAGAACTCGAATGTTCGGATGGGCATGAAAAAAGGACGCAAGAGGCGCGGACAGCGGCTGAGGGTCATTAGGCCGCGTATGACCTTGTCCAGGCAAACCACAAGTGGTGGCTTCTCAGAGGACTCGAAGCACCCCAAGGACGTGCCCAGACCACACACTGCAATGGTTTCAAGGGCCATCTTGGTTACCCAGGTGTCAATGTAAAGAGAGCCTCCATGGCCCACATCGCGGCGTAAGGCCTTCACAAGCTCATCCGCCTGCTGGCACATCAGAGGCAACATAGACTTGACTCCTCGGGAGGAAAAGGGAGCCCGCAAGATCCGATGGGCGACATACCACTCCGGGTCCTCTGTTCCTGCTATGAATAGGCCGCGCCCGAAGGATTCCAACAGCAAATCCGCACCTGGCGAAAACTTCAGGAAATCCTTGGTGAATCTGTCTGGCTCTCCGTTGCTCACCTCCTCCACAAGGGCAGTGTCGGCAACGCTCACCATCCTGTAGCCGAAGTAGTCGCCACAAAAGACCTCAGAGCAGATTCCCGGGCAGTCTACTGCAACACCCAACAAATTGACAAAGGCGATGTTGTTAATGCTGTCTAGGGTCTCTGAGCCCCTCCTGCTCGAGGACATCCAACGCAAACCGCCCCATGCCAAAGCCAGCATTTCCGGCCCCGTAGCGAAACAAGCGGAACACGTGCCTTGCAGGTGATGCTTTCCGTGCATTGGTACCCCAGGGTATGCTTTACAAAGCAGAAGCTGTGATGGGATCACTCGGTGAAGCCCAAGATGCCCCAACACTGGGAGCCATCCACCTGCAGAGGAAGACAGAGCAAGCGGTTGCAAGTAGCACCATCGCAATAGGTTCGTTTCCCCCGACAGCAAAACGACTCTCTTCTAAGTGGCCAGAAAATACATTAGCGCGGCCATCGCAACCCCCGTATGGGTAAGTTGCAGAATGTTGAAGATATCTCATTATGCAGGGCTAGCTCCTGATTTCCAGTTAGTGCCCCGACGAGTCTGTTCAGATCCTCTTGCATTGCAGCTGCTCTCAGAATTGCAGCCCGCAACAAGCAGCACTCACTCCAGGCATACCTTCTTCATGACAAACTGGTTCTCAAACTCAAAACTAGCTTGCAGGTCAGGGCACTTGCCACATGAACGAACGGCAACATTTTGGCTCCTGGGCCTATGAGGCCTCAACCCACAACATCCTGCAAGGGACAAAGATCACAGCTGGAACCTCCAATACCCTGATTCCAGATTGCCTTCAGCGTTCCCTTGAAACCGCAACCCTTTCTTATTTGCTGTCCTGAGTCAAGGCATTCTTATAAATAAGGTCATACCACTTTCGGATCTTTCGGGTAAGTTTGAGAAGCCTTGAACTTAGAGTCACCAGAATCTCCTTCGTGGAAAATAAGCATTCCCAGAATTCGCCCCAAGCGTTCGCTGCGCAAAGGCCTGCCATGGGCACGGCTTCTCCCGGAGACGCTCGGCGTGCCGCGGCCCGGCGGGCTGCACGCCGCACAGCCTCCAAGAATGAGGTCACCTGAGCGGCAGAATTTCTGATTCCTCGCATCGAGCGCAGGTTTTGGCTGATTCCGTCCAAGCTGTGGGGTGTGGTTTGAGGTAAGGCACTGGGAGTCCATTGAAGTTCTGGATGCGTGCTAGAAGCTCCGACTTTATCACTTTCCCCTGAGATATGCCCCTATGGGGAAAAACTCTGGAAGCTAAATCTTGAAAGAATACTTTAACGGGGTTGGCTACTTTTGAAAGTAGCTCATTCTTGGGGGGGAGGGCTATCATGAATCGTGTGTATACGGTATAAGCGATTATAGTGACTCACTCATTTCAAGTTTATAAAAGAATATGTATATCGGAAACATCAGGAGATTTGATTAGGATGAGGGATTTGTTGATTTCCCTGAGTGTTATCAACTTCAAAATCGCTTTATATGAAGAGCTGAAAGGAAATCTAGTCGGAAGGAAACAGGATGCAAATCATGTAGGTCTCAAAATAAAGCTTGAAAGGAAAATCTAATACTGGACGGTTTGTTGGGCCCTGATCAGTTACCTTTTGGTGGGGGGTGTCACGTTACTAGCGCTGGGAGGTTAGTAGCCACATCGCGCCTGAAAGCATGACATGAGGTACCGGTTAGCACAAAACAGCATGCGTGGTGCTGCGAGGGTTCCATCGGTAACGCGAAGCAATACTGGGCCCCACGCTCCCAAAACGAGGGCACCCACCACCAAAACACGCCCTGACGAGACGGCTAAACACGTCGATCGCCCCTGCGGCTCCGCCATTGCAGACCAGTTTGCACGAGGTGTGACCACTGCTTGGAGACTTTGCTAAAGCTGCAGTCACAAAGCAACAATCGCATCAGCCGTTCATGTGAACTGAGTTGATATCCGTCAAAAGATCTAGGTTGGAAAGACGGATCCACTCGATATCCAGGTGTGCGGTCTGTGCATACTGAACCCTCCAACTGGGCGAACAGAGAAGCAGTGGCTGAACCGCCCATGACTTGCCTGTAGCTGCAATCGAGGATTTTCTTACTTGCTGGCAAGGAGTCTTTAACAAGCGGTCACGGTCCTCTGGCTTTACTCAGCAAACTTGAGCGCAGACTCCCTGCCATGAGTGACAGCCTCTAGGTGCTCCTGGAAATTTGGAAGCTTATCGAAGAGGCTCCCCCCAGCCTGGACATGAGAAAGCATTCTGCCTTCTGTTTTCTGGATGGCCTCAGCTTTGGATAGCCACATTTGAAGCTCTCTCTCAGAGCACACAACGATGCCGTCATCATCTCCAATGACATAGTCACCAGGCTGCACAGTTACTCCACACAGCTGAACGTCCACCTGGGTCCTGCCGCGTCTGTTTGCAGTCCCAGCATTGGGATGCTGCCCGCGGCAATACACCGGCAAGGCCATTTGAAGCAGCAAAGGGGCATCACGACAGTTGCCATCGATGACCATGCCTTTGACACCTTTTCGCGCTGCCTCGTTGGCAATAAGCTCGCCAAACATGCCACCTGCCCTCGGCCATGCGCCATCTTCGGCACCGCCTCGCATGCTAGCATCGATCACGATAACCTCGCCAGGGGCTGCATCGTTCACGGCAGCAAGAACTTCCAGGAAGTCTCCGTCGATGGCGACTGTCCGAGCGCGTCCCACCATATGGTACCCAGGCTTCAGAGGCCTCAGCCCATACAGGACCCTGGCCTTCTTCCCGCTGGCATCGCACAGCGCGCAGGTGTCCATGCTGGTCAAGCGGGATGGGAGATCCTGCGTGCTGAAGCATCGAGCCGGGCTGGAGACGCTGCACATGCCTGCCATGGCAACAGTGCCTCCAACCAACACCCTCCGAAAACCTGGGCGGCCCATCGCAGAAGCCTCGCAACAAGATGACATGAGAGCGAGGCACCCAAACTCAACATGCTCAGCCGCCGAGTGTTAAGCAGGGGCTGTTCTGTGGCACAAGAACAGGCGGTCCGTTTACGTAAAGCCCCGGCCTTGAAAACGTGGCTGGGCACACGGCAAAGGTTGAAAGGCAACATGGACAGGATGAGCTTGGGGCCTATGCTGTACAGAGTAATTGATGCTATTGGCGAGTTCCAAAGCTGGAGGGTTTGGATGATAGCTCGCCATTTCTTGCGTGGTGTTGGCATCTTGCTATGAATTTGCGTGCTACGCTGCAGATGGAAAGGCCGGCAATAAGCCACCACATTCAGATCACGATGCGCATCCGCAGTGCCTGTGCCTTCAACTCTCACAATCCGCATCGTTCAGGCATCATGCGCGACAGTATCAGAAAGGTACATCGATGCAATGTACAACTTGGCGTCGCTGCTATGGTCAAGCACGAAGCAAAAGATAAGAGCGGAGCAGAGACGACAAACGGCCGCCAACCTCCAACTGCCCGAAAAAACGCATCCAAACACGTGGCCAAAGAGGCAGAAATCATGGAATGCAGGCCCCTGCTTCAAAGCTTGTTCTGCAGCTACCGAGGCCAGCCTTCAGTACGAAACAGCACCCCCACAGCTCCTGCTGAGCGCGCCTCCCCAGCTGCCAGCATCAGCAACGGCCAGCATGGGGGAAGCTCCTGCAAAGATATGCTAATTCATGAGGTCTGCATGCGAAGATTGCAATTGCCCGTGAAGGGGCTGGCCACGACATTCACATACCGGCCTTCTGTTGACTCAGCGGCAGGTCGCCGGCGAATGCAGGCACCTGGCAAAACAGACCAGGATTACTTGATGCCTCCTTGTTTGCAGCCAAACATCCACACACACACACACACATGGTTTGTCCGGCTACACCAAGAGCGCCACAGGCGCCTGGAAGCTCTTGCACAGCCCCGAACCTGAATAGAAGTTAAGTTCAGAGGCAAGGTCCTTGAAGCTGCGAAAGAGTGGATGAAATTTGGCACCACGAGCTACAAGGTGCTGCTGCATTACTCGATGAGCAGTTCCACGATTAAACGCAATTTGGCTGCAATTGCATTAGGTCGCCTCTTGAACGCCAAACATGGGCCGATGTTCTGACAAGACCCCTAAGGGGGGGTTCCCCCCAAAAAAAGGATCCGGGTGCCCACATCAATTGCCCCCATTTGGACAATACTCCATGCATAATCCCACCGACACATTCATACACCATAAAAAAATCATAATCCCACATGAAAATATTTACACCCCATTGTTTATCCTGGGCAAAATCCCATAGCCAGGTCTGGGGTCCGGGCAGCGCAGCTGCACCTCGTAAGCAATCTTCTTCTGTGTGAGGATTCTCATATTGTAAGGGTTATGTGAGGGACGATGAGGTTATATGGGGAGAATGGGTTATGGGTGGGGGTGATATGTGAGTGGGAGTTTGCCTGGAACACTTCTGAATGTACAGTTTGCTTAGGAGGACCCCCCACCCAGTAATAGTGGCCATAAGGGATAATAGGGATTCTGTTAGGGTCCTATTATATTCCTATTTCAGTATACCACTATTACAGGGTGGGGGGGTCCTCCTAACAGTTTGCCGTCATGCACCTCAAAAGTCTGAGATGCTCATTGCAGATCCGTTTTGAGAAAGGCCCCCCCTTTGTTCTTGTTTCTGTGCTTATCAGCACAATTACTTAATTACTAGCAGCCAGCAGCTACTTAATTACTAGCAGCAGCTGATGAGGAGGGATTGCTTGTCATGAGGTCTTTGCTTGGATTCTTGAGTGAGAAGCCACGCTGTCTCCTGCAAGTGCAAGCTCAAGCCAGGCCTCGAAATCGTGCTCCAACAGCAGGAACCGACCCGCGCCACTGTCATCCGCCCAAATTCCTCAGAGTCCACTGAGCTCTGGACACTTGGAAGCCAATAGGTCAGCCCCATGCAGTCATGCCCCACGCTATGCATGCCAAGCGAACCTGCAACTGTACTTGCCCGTTATTGCCTATGTCGGGTACTTCAGCCTTCAGCCAGGAGTCCAGGAGTGTTTGGCTATTGGCCACTCATTGTTCAACATGCGCTTGCATGACTGCATCACACAAAATCCCAACAACTCCAGAAACAAGCGATGAAAGCTGCGAGAACAACGCTAGCCCCGGGGCGCGCATGACCACCTTTTTGGAAGCGATGCTCAAGCCTCGAATTCAAGCCGCCAAGCATTGGTGAATTACGAGGGGAGCCACGCAACATGGACTTCTTCCGTAGCTCTCATCCTGCTGTATCTGAAAGCAGATGCGGGGCCTGGGCCTTTGCTTCAACTTGGACTTCAGACAATACCTACTTATGCTAAGCAAAGGAAAACTTGACATGGATGCTTGCGGGGAGGCTTTTGACCACTCCTCAAGCTGCTACAGTCCCAAGCAAGCTGGCTCCCACCAAAAAACAACTGCAATCAACTGCTGAAGACGAGGATGACGGCATTTGCTGTTGACTCTTCGTAAAGTTTGCAAGGCGCGTTCAATTCACTGCCATTATAGTCATCATTGTTGCTCATCGCTTGATGCTGGACTCACACTCTCATGTCTGGCAACTATTAGTATTACTATTGCTATTATTAGTACGTACGATTCCTCGCTCCTGCGTGTAATGCATGATAAGACAGTATATTGGGAAATGGAAAATAAAATGGACACTACTCTAGTCTAATAGTATAATGAATGGGGTATATATTGGGGGGATAGGCTTACCCGGGTTTCTAAGAACTTTTGGTTCGAAGCTGTATGTCTCTATGTCTTGATGATGCATACCGACAAGGGCTGCTGAGTGCGTCATGGCTTTAAGCATGACTAGCAAAAATGAATCTCTTCCTTCTGCATGCTGCAATAGGAGGATTTCACTGACTGTTGCAACGCCATGCATCTGCTGGCATACTACTTAGGAGCCGCCTTGGTACAATCAGAAAAACGACTTCAGCATACCTCTACAGATGTTGATGGCTGCTCTTTTGTTGTGGGGGCTATACTTCCGGGCCCGAGAGCTATCATAAATTACCATCATTCCGGCACCGCATGCCCCTTTCAGACGTCAGCATCTCACCTTCCAGGTCCAAGGCTGTTGCTTTGGGGTATAAGACACCCCACCCCCTCTCCTGTGTAATAGTGGGACAACGTAGGACATTCAAGAAGATGAGGTGTAGGGATACTCCATATAAGGAGGTGGCAGTTTTGCAGTTGTTAGGATCGCGAAGGCAAGAGAATCAACGAAATCTCCTGCCTCTCACGCTGCTAGTACGACAGCAAGTACTGTACCATCAATGGCATTCTGGCAACAATCATCAAGAATGCAAAAAAAACCACAGTGCTGCCAAAAGGATGGAAGCAAGCCCTCTCAACCCAATGCGGGGAAAGGATCATCATAATCAACTGGCAAATTGACCGGAAGCCTGTAGCCCTAGATAACCTCAATGTCACCTCTGCACCGCCGATTTCCGACACGTGCCGCTTGGCCACGCCGACGCTGCAGGCGTGGACCTGGCCCGAAGGTGTTCTTGGACGCGGGGGTTGGGGGTGTGTGGATTGGGATAAAATGAAGCGTCAAAAAAGTGTATGGGACTATTGCGAGGATTACAGAAGCTTGCCAAGGACTGATGCCATAGAACGCATGATGTGGTACAAAGGTTCTGCCGTTTCTGCTGTGGGAGCGTTGATCAAAGAGCATGAGTAAAGCGCATAGCCTATACCGTTAATGCATCAAAGCCTGGGTACTTTTGTGATCCGAAACTCGCACCAGACACAGGCGTTGGGCGGCGTTGCTCACACGACCGAGTTTGCGAAGAGGCCCCAAACCGTGATCTGTGCTTTTATGTATTTGGCCGTGTCTCGCGCTCGCAGCATTGCCAATTCCAGGCGAAATACAAAACCCTAGCTGCAACATCTGCCAGCTGGGCTGTGATTTAGAAATAGAGCAAGTCATCTCAGTTGCTTGGCAGAGTAGGAAGCAACGTTTATGATCCCAAGGCTCGGTCTTGATCGCAAGGTGATAGCAGCAGAAGCATCAGCAGCAATGCAAGGAGCAGCGGCTGCAGAAGTGCCGCAGACCAACTCCTGTTTGTTGGCCATATTCGATGTTCTGTTGCGGGGCCTTCTGGACGCGCAGCCAACCCTTGAGCAATTAATTGTGAAAAGGAGCCCCTAATAGCCCCTACTTTCCCTGCAGCCCTTGATGCTACCAAGGGAACCCGAATTTCAAGAAGCTCCCCTAATTGAAGTCAACACAGTCACTACATGGCACTGAATGCCACCCAAAAGCTCTGGTCCTGATTGCCGACCGCGCGCCAAGATGCTTTTCAGAATCTGTCCAGAAGAGTTCCCGGCAACTTCCCAGCCCCCTAATCAAATCCTTTTTTGCATCTGGTCTAATCAAATCCTAAATGGCAGTGAGTCGAAACCCCGTGCCCGATGGCTCGCGCGGACAAGCCTCTGTTACATACCCTTGAAACGCGGGGCTTGTTACATACCCCTTGTCGTGCGTTGTCGCGCGGCTATAAGAGACTTAGAATTTGAGGGCTTGTCGCTCCAGGCGCGCACCTGTTACATACCCCCTGTAACGGGGTATGTCGCGTGTGTGGGCCCCGGCCTTGTTACGAGCTTTTGGTTTTGACCCGCTCCCAAATCCTGAAACCTAGAACCACGCCCATCCCCTTTAACCCCACCAAGCCTTAGAAGCGAAGCGCAGCGAGGAAAGAGTCTCGCCCAAGTGCTCCTGGCAAGCACAGATTGAGGGCTTCTCAACATGCTGGGCCCCTCTTGGGGGTACTTTTTGTGGGAATGTACTGGGAAATTTCTAGGGGCGTATGGCACTTGAACTTTTATCCCCAGGATATGCCAGTATGGTTTGTTGGGTTTCTTTGCCACTGGGGCTTCTTGTCAACGCGCTCATCGCGCTGCAGAGTTTAGGGTTTGGGGTACAGGCAGGCATTGCAGGAACCGCAACACCATAACAAAGATCCGCATTCAGTTTGAGAGCCCTTTTGGGAGGAGCCTCTCTCTTGGATTCTCGTGCGTAGCCACAGGCGACCCACCACTCCGACCAGCACTACAGTACTGCCGACTGGGAAGTCGGCACACGCAAGGGGAAGGGGGGAAGACGTCTCAAACAAGACCGCTACTTCACAGTCCTGCAGCGGCGACACGTTCACGAACCTGAGGTCACCGACCCAATGCCAAGATGGAACCGGCATGGTGCTGTCAATATGTTGCAACCATTAAAAGCCTAATAGTACCTCTGACAGCACGCATCAACAACTTTAAGATACCTTCGGATTGCTGGCACTTGTGTCCGCTGGCAGAATGTGGACAGGAGTCCACGCCCAAGGGAACGGGGCTTGCCTGTCCTAGCAGGTCCTGCCACACTTGCATGGGCAAGTGAACCTAAGCAGCCTAATACAACATGCCCTGATCCCTTCAGCTCTGGGGGCCACACATCAGCGTCTTGGAATCTCCACCAAGCGAGTCCTTGGCAGATGCGGAGTCATTAGAAGCCCATTTTTTTCGGCTTTGGACTGTAGCAGTACTGTAGCCGCAGGATGTGATACTGCAGGTCACACAAACACCCGGTCAACACCCTTCAGGGTTAACGCGTACTTTACCAAGCATCTCTCAAGAGCATCGTCAGTCGCGAGTTTCGGTACCTCAGCAACATTGCTGCTTCGCGCATGTCACGGTCTAAAGACGTCCATGCGTGTCCATGCGGGATCCTGCATGCGCTTCCCTAGCTCCCTAAACTTTGCCTCCTGACTTAGTCTAGCCGGATTCAGAATCGAGCACGCATAAAATCGGACTAGCCGTCAACTTCGACAAGGGCTGGGGCACTGCTTTTTAAAACGCGGCCAAACGTGTTTGCGGGCTCCCTACACGTGGGCCGGCAGGCAGTGCCGAACTTCAAAGGAGGTCCCTGACCTTTCCTCCCTGACCCTTTGAGGATCCGAGCTTGCCTCCACTTATAGCATACAGTACATTATAGTATACATAGTCTATTGTAGTATAGCATGGCATATTATCGTACATTGCTGTTGTGCGTTCGGGAGGACCAATCTATACTGCTCGGATCGTCTCAGAAGTCTAGGCTAGCAGCTGTCTCTTCCCCCGGTGAGGTGGCATGGCTATGTAAAGCTCTGGCAATGTGGCTGAATTTCAAATCCTCCTAAACCTGGCTAGGACATGCTAAGACCATACCAACAAGCCAGGAGGTGGATGGGTTCAGAGTTGCAGCTGCTCACATGCTTTGCAGGGCTACTACACGAATGTCAGTAACTGAGCAATGGGACAGCTTAGCCGAGCCCTGGCTCAAATCACTTGCTCGAGGCTAAAATTTGTGACATTAGATCCTTCCAGCTCGATTGAAAGACGCTGTGCCAACATAGCTTGTCGTACGCCCTTGGGGGCAGGGAGCTTGGCCTGAGCACCGGGTCTCAAGCGTGCCCAGCATCAACCTCAGGCTGCAAAACTCAAGTTAGAGGGCGGGCTAGTACATGAGGAACACAATCAACCTGGGGAAGACGGCTTCACTTGACACACATCTGCATCTTCAAGGAGCATTCATGAAGTAGTGCTGGAACTCGCTGAAAGATATCACGCCATTGTGGTCGAGGTCAAGCTCTTCTACCATTTCCTGTACATGCCCAGCGCATGATGGCAAGGCATGTAATAATTGAGACTGCACGTGTCCTAGCATCTACATCATTCCGAAGGTGACATAGAATGATGGTTATTACGTAATCCTAAACCCTATCTACAAACTGTAAAACCCGTCTGCCTGCACCGTCTTGGTCTTTGGCAGATGGGTCTCCTCGATCTGGCCGCTCTGGAGAAGCTGCGCAATTTCTGATCCTGACATGCGTGGCTTTGGCTTTAGAACCGCTAGGCACTTTAGACAGAAAAGAGATCCCACGCCATCAAGGCATGCATGAATATGCTGTAGTGCACGTATATGGCCATACATACATGTTGAAAGTCATGCGTCTTCACCGTGAGGTTAATCATAGGCCAGCACATTACCGGCCCCAGCTTTTATGCCCTGACGCCTTTCTTTACCTCGAGCATTTCCTTCTGACTATCTTTGAAAGACCTCACAAGCTAGCTTCGAATAAGGGAGGCCAACATCGACCACAACACGTTGTAATCCGTTTTGCATATCACCCCTATATCTGTCTTTCTCTCTCACCCTCTCATATATATATATACACAGAAAGATAGATACATAGAGCCCAAGTTCCCTTGAAACGGGCCCCTCATTTCAGGCAGATCTCGATCGAGTGTTCCGTCTGAATTGGTGTCGAAGCTGTGGAACGCCATCTGCCTCGGCTTGCTGCCACTTCTACAATTTCCGCTATTATTACTATTTACTATTAATACTGTTAGTGGTGTCACTAGTGTTTCTGTTTTCATAAGAGAATATTTAACATTATGGGGGAGGGGGGCTTTCATATTAGGGGGGGGTGCGCCGCGCGATTAACTTACCGTACTATGGGTCCCTTTGGAGGTGGGTGTGGGGATGCTCTAGGGCTTTATAGATCATGCTTGGGGCTTAGTCAGCCACCGTAGTTGAGAATCACATGGAAAAGATCATGCAACATGAAATGGAAACTGGGCACATATTGAGGTTTGTATAAGGTTTGTGTAAGCGTTGTGTAGGGATGTATGGGATTGCTGTCACGGACCTTAATTTAACTTAAACCATCATTTTTGGGAATCCATGTTCTGCGCGATATATCTGCTTTTATGGTTGTTCTTCAAAAGTGAGTGAGTGTAAGAACTGTCATAAGGGTATGATACCCTAAGCCCTAAAGCAATGGGAATGTATCTTCTGGGGGCATGGTAGGGTTTTAATACTAGAGGGAGCACCCCCCCCCCCCACCACCGCCAGGTTTAGAGTTCAATTAAGGTTTAGGGTCCCCCCCAATCTGAAGAACAAATCGAAAGACCCTTTGGCCGAGGGTTTAGTAACAGCTTAGCAGCTTAGCAATATGCTACAAGTAGTTTCCATGAAGTGGGGTTGGCTAACATAAAGATCCGACCCCAATACACTGTAAGCCTGATTCTGCGGACCCTTTCGAAAAAGAGCCCACATTTTGGAAACCCCACATCTTCTCCCTGCGACTGCGGGACGCCCTAAACTCTGAACTCTAAACCCTAAACCCACAAGCACAAGCTCAGAATTAATAGAAACTGTCTAGGGCCCAAAAGCAAAACACCAAACTCCGCTGAAAACCCGCCCAAAACTCGTGACCTGAACCCTCTACAATTTCTATAAACCTAAGCCCAATTACCCTAAACTGAAAATGCATCTCAGATGCAGCGACACTGCAAACAGCTCTCGGGCCGACGGCAAGCATGTCGCCACGAATTCGCTGAACTCAATCAGGCCATCCTTGAAATGACAGTTTCTCAAAACCATGGGTACCCTTCCCGGGGTCCCTCAAATACGGATGAGAACATTTTAGGGTCTGTGTAGGGGTCTCCTCAATTGTAGAAAGTTGTAAGTTAAGCCCGTGTGATGCACAGCAATGCCCACGCGCCTCTCTCACTGTTGCTTCAAAACCCGACTGCGCATCGTGGGCTTGTGGGATTCTATGACCGCAGCATTCCGAGCAACACAGCCAGGCATTTTATGACTCTTGCAGACCTCCGCCGCTGGGACTGTGTTGGAATGCTGCGGTGTTGCTTTTGCTCAAGATGTCATTACCTTTCTGGTGCTTAACGAGGAATCACGGAGTCAACAAGCATACTATCAGAAGAGTCAAAAGGCCAGAGGGACTGTAAGCTGCCTGCAGTCACTCACCCACATTCAGGGTTTAGGGACCCTTGGATTTATATAGGCGGGGATCTAATGTTTGGCTCCTTCTAGGACTCTGCGTAATTCACCGTCCTATCCTCTTACCCACTGGTCAATGAGCACTGTAAGGATCCAGCCTCCCAGTCCTTAAGCCCAAATGTGAAGTAAACCGTAAACCCCAAAACCCAAATAGTGATCTCCACTTTCTTTACGTGCCCGTCTTCCCAAAGAAGCATGACCCAAACCCGCCAAACCCCCAACTAGGTAACACAACGGCCCAAACTTGCGGGTCAAGGTATACGTTCCCGGTTTCCATTTAATGTTCCATAGTCTTTTCCATTGCATTCTCAAGTTATGGGGGGAAGTTTTCCCAACCCCTATACAATGCCTGTATAATCCTTATATATCCCTATAAAACCCCATCTAATCGAAATGAAACCCTATATAGCCCTATGTAAACCCAATATAACGCTATAGGGGATCAGGGAGTAGTAGGTCCAGGGTCTCCGTCAAAGTCAGCCCCATCTGCTGCGCTTTGCGCGAGTTCTGGGCTGACCTGCCAGGACACCCCAACTACTGAAGTAGTGCTTAAGGCGTGTTAAAAGCATCCTGTCGGCCAGGGTTTACGGAGTTTAGGGGCTCAGGGCTTAGGGTGTAGGAGCCTAAACTGGGAGTTATAAGATAGGGGCTTTATACAGGTGGTATATCGGGCAGATATGGCGATATTACCCCAGTACTGGAGAATGAATCCACTACTGAGGTAGGTGCTCCTGTAGCCCAAGATCCCTGACACGGCCGTCACCCAACCCCAAAGCATGCCCCCAAAACCCCCCCCCTTCCCCTAACATCTGCTCTCATTATGCGGTATGTTATATAATACTTAGAAGATAAGTATTTGATATGGCCCCCCCCCTGACGGGGGGGGGGTGGGGGGGGTTCCCGAAAAGTGGTCTGGACCATTTTCTTGAAAAGTGACCCCTTGGGGGGGTGGTACCACGGTGCCCTGATGAAGCTGCACAGTCACGCAATGCATCAGCAATCTGTTTTCCAGCCATCGCCCCGTCACAGCTGAGATCAATGTGTGGCACGCTCCACAACAAACATCAACAAACAAACGTTACCTGATTTGCGTTTGCTATCGTTTGCTCTTGCAAATGTATGCTAGCGAATGCGCATGACCGTGCCCTAAACTCCCGGGAGTGAAACCGGCTCCACTGTAGCAGATTCAACCCTAGCCAAGAATTGGCGCACTTGTTCAGTCGAAACCTTTCCTTGGATGCAGCAACAAAGGATAGGGAACGCGAGCATTAAAACTCGCAGCATGCATGCCACCACATTCCGTCCCACATGCATCCCAGCTTCGAGGCACTGGGATCAAAGGCATCAAATGCCCATATACGGCCTTCCATCACTATGGAATACATGATTGGACGGCC
>CAJNIZ010006446.1:93951-104022 GCA_905231905.1 Symbiodinium pilosum
AAGCTACTTGGGGGGGGGATGACCCCAGTAAGTAATGACAACGAGGACAAGAGCCAAGTAGCAGGAAAGCAAGCAGAGTGATGGCCTTCGAGAATTTGTAGCCTTTGAGGTCGCCGCACATTTTCAAGCAGCAACTTGGGATGCGGAGCCGCAAGGACGCCCATGGTGTAGGTCGCTTGAGCATGACCATCTCGTTGCTATCGACGAATGCGTGGCCATAGCTTTCATACTCGCGACGCAGACCCTCAAAGAACTTGTCCAGGTTCTGCTCATGGGTGCCTCGCATGAACGAGCGGTCATTGAAGAGCACACGAGGTTCAGCAGCAGCTGCTCGCGTCAACTCTTGCTCCTCTTCCACATCGACAGCTGCGGCATCTGAAGCATTATTTTCGGAAGGCAGGATGGGCAAAGGATGCTTGCCAGATGCCAGCACACGCATGGCATCACTAGAAGCCTTGCTCAGGCGCAGGTGTATCCGAATAGCCGTCGGTTTGACCTCCTCGGCTCGCAGTTCCCCGAAAACATGACTTTCGGAAGGCTGCAGCAACAGTACCTGGCCAGTGCAAGACGCAATGTGCTCACCATTCTCCTCGTGCATCTTGAGCGCGTGGATGAGCTTGGTAGCTGCGGCGGGCAGGTTGCCCGGCATCGGCTTGCTGGTCCGGATGCGCTGCGATGGCTTGGCAGGGCTCCTCAACACAGCACCTCTGTAGACGCACAATGTCAAAGCCACGCAGGGGTTACCACTCACATCTCGCACTGCCAGCACTTGCGGCAATGCTTCCGACACGCAAGGCCGGTAAGTGTCAACAGGCACCAAGCCCTCTTTCCCACCCACAATCTCGGTAAGCTCAGCGCTCAGCTTCTTCTGGGCATCAGCCCACATCTGAAAGCGGCTGACGCGGATGCGGCTCAATTGCGCATTGCGGCGCGCCACCGCCAGCAGGTGTTCCCGCCGATTCCAATCATTACCAGCTGGCACGCCACCTTCTATGCTTGCCTGGCTCAAGATGGATTCCTCGCAGCGGATCATCCTGATGAACTGGCGCATGGGCGTCAGCAGGGTCTTGGCGCGCAGCAGACAAGCCCTGTCTCCTTGGCCACCTGCGTCTCCGAGGTCAAAAGACTCCTTCTTCGTAGCCATAGCACGCTGCACAATGTCGATCAAAGTGAGTGGCTGCGCACAGCCCTTGGACTCTTCATCCGGCTTCCCGAAAATTGTGTCAGGATCCTGCGCGGGGGCTTCGGAAAGATTTACGCTACCGGGCAGAATGTTGATCAATGTTGTGTCACTGGGGAGCAACATACATTCTAGATGAAGAGCCGCACTAACACGCGCTATGTTTCATTCCCACCTATTCCTCTAAACCTTCTACCGCACCCAGCTGGCTCCTGCTTTCCAACCTCCGTCTCAACATCTGCAGTGGCCGGCGCTGAGGCCTCAGCACCGCCCTCCACCTCCACGTGCAGCGAAGACAATTCCTCCTGCAGCGCTGCCCGATCCTGAACAGCTTGCACAACCTCACAGTCTGCTTTATGAGGTACGCCCATGTAGTCGGACATCTCTTCAACGTTGACCTCTTCAAAGAGGAAATCTTCTGGGCTAGACTCTGACGTAACAGCTCCAAAGAAAGCGTGGCCCTTCTTGCGATACCAGGTCTCAAACACCCGGACGGCCTCGTCCAAGCTCAGGTCAACACTGAGGCACGCGAAGAACCTCACGCTGGCATTGAAGGCTGCTGCGCTGCATCGGGCGACCGTTGCTGCATCCAGGGCATCGCGGGATTTGTCCGTGTGTGTGACTTGCAGCTTCTCCCCGTCCATGGCCCTGATCTGTTCTAGCACTGCACGGGCAGTGCCCTGCACGCAATCCTTCACCGAAGGAGCGCCCCGGAACGGTTTCTTCAGCAAAGCAAAGTAGTGCTCGATTCCCAGCTCCTGGCACAGCGCAGGCTCGATGTGACTCATTGTCCCATGAACGGAATGGGCCGCTAGAAGGCATGAGTTCTTGATGGTTTGGGCGGACAGCGTATACCCTTGCCAGAGTGAACCGTAGATGCGCTGGTTGAAGCAGACATGCATGGCCATGAGGTAAAACATGGTGAAGGCATTGATGCATTGCTGCTGCTTGTCCAGAACCTTGCTCGCAGTGGTATACGAGGCCTGAAGCGCGGCAATAAATGCCGCCACGTGGAGACCCAGTGTCAGGCAACTGCGCTGCAAATATGGCATACTCAATCTCATGACAGCTGCTGCATCGGACATGATATCCGAGCCAGCGTAAACCTTGAAAGGTATGCCGTGGCCAAGAAGCGGCGCGCACTCCACAAGAAGAGCGCCAAACGTGACCTTCCTCGTGCAACCCAGGAACTGCAGGCTCAGGCGCTTTTGCACGTGATAGGCCCCATTGAACGCAGACGCCATGAAGCGGTCTGCCCTGGGTTCCGAGCGGTAGACGAGGTAGCCGTACGGCCACTGCTTGCAACGGGGCACCTTAATGACCTGACACAGCATCGTGATAGCGTGTGACAGCACATGGCGCATCACGCGGCAGGGGAGCCGTGAACTAACACGCACGACTAGCACATACTAGCACGTACACATACATCACCTATCCCCAATCATGCCTCGCAATTCTGGAACCATGGCAGGCTCTGCAAAACCTCCTGGCTCACCAATCCACCAAAGGCAGCATTCACGAGCGAGTTCAGCGTGGCACCGTCAAACGCTATGGATTGCGGAGGGAGCCCAGACGCTGCTTCCGTCACAGCTTCAAGGTAGTCTGCCAACAGCTCGAACGTTTCTTGCGCCGAACTGCCTCCATACTGCCGAGGCAAAGTACAGGTGTCGATGACAGCCTTGCGACTGTCCGGACGCTGAACGCAGAAGTGCAGCGTCAAGCGCGCCAGCTTGTCTGCGGGGACATGGCCCACATCACCTGCAAGGGTCTCAGCGCACACCATGTGGAAGGTGTCAGATGGGTGTCGGTCCCACACGCCACCCACGAGGAAGTCAAGCCCGTCTCTCATATGACGAACTTGCTCCACTCCCGGAGCCCACACTGTTTCATCAAACATTAAGTGTAATCTTGTGTTGACAGCACGCAATATAGAGGCAGCCCGAGAGAAGCTGGCTTTGACCTGGTCAAAGGATGACAAGCTGCCAAACGCAGCTGGAAAGCGAGGCGCATCAAGTGTAAGCCTGGGCAACGCCCGGGGATTCAGGCGGAAGGCTTTCAGTAGCTTGTCCCACTCTTTGGTTCTGCCGAGCACCTGGAATGCTTCTGCAACCCCTTGCAGATCCTCCAAGTGCCGATTCGATCCTGGTCTCGCCATCTCCTGCCTGGTCTGCTGCAGGAACGTTGTGACGAGGCCCTGGACAAGGGCGTCGCCTCTGAGCGCCCCGCCAGCCACGCGCGCGGCAAGTTGCAGGTCCAAGGCCTTGGCACGACCCTGCAGAACAGCCGTTGATAGCGCACTTGTCAAGGCTGTGTGCGCCGCTGCCTCCGGGTCAGTGTCAAAATGCAGCGGCGCCTTTGAGAGGTGCGTCGACAGGTAAGCCTTCCAGGCTTCGCTCATTCGCCAAAGAGGTGTGCTGTCGAAGCGGTTGCGGACCTTTCGCGCCAGCTCGAGAGGAGACTCTGCGCGCTCGAAGGTCTGAAAGTTGCCACCGGCAAGACCAGTCAACATGTAGTCGCGGGTCCGGATGTGTTGCTTGAAGCTCGCAGCGGCATCTTCTGACTCGTGAAGGGCTTTATGGCACAGCATACATAAGTCCATCTCATAAGCTTTGACAGCAACTGCGGCACGGAAGTCCTTGCTCTTCGCAACCTTCAGACAGGCTGCGCAGGCATGCTGGGCTCCAGCGCAGGTACCCTCGCAATTTCGGGCTCGGACTGAACCTCCCTCATTGCTGGTCTCAAAGATGACGTTCTCCATTGGGTCATGTTCCCCAGATGCATAGATGGTGCGAGGCATCCCTGCCAAGAAGAAATCCCGGGAAAGTATCTTTCAGATGACACAAGGGGCTCAAAGGGTTGTCAATCCGCACTCCCTTGCAGCGGGGTTGAGCTGGGACGACTGCAGCCTCTACGCCTGCCTCATCTGCCTCCTCAGCCACAGGCTGGATCAGGCCCAATCTCACCAAGCCCCTTCTATGCTTTTGCCCCTGCTTGTGCTTATGCAACTTGGCAATGTCTGTGGAACGACAGAATTTGATATCTCTCTGGCATGCCCGGCAATGATACTCGACATTTGAAGTCCAGCTGCCAGGAGTCTCTGCATAGACCTCTGAGCGGCGCGATTTCAGATAGCTTCGAAGGTTGAAGCGAGCATTTGCTGGCTCATCCCTCCGCGGCCTACCTTTGCCAACAGGAGTGCGGGGCGGAGACGCTGCTGCGACTGCCACAATGGCTTGCTCTTGAGGTTGCTGAGCAACCGCAGGCTCACACGCTGGCTCGGCTACACCTTGTTGGCGTAGTCGGCTGCAGACACGGCGGACAATGGTGAGAGAAGGGTCCTGTGTGGCCTTGAGGAAGGCCTTCCAGTGGCCTTTCGGCGGCGCCTGCTGCTGCTCATAGTGCGCGTGCTGGAACTCAGCATGCGTCAGGATCGGGGCGCAGACTGACGTCTTCTTCCTCTCAGGCGAGGCGGCTTTGTGTTTGGCAGCAGCTGCCTGGGCTTTGGCCACTGCCAGTCTGGATGGACGAATGCCCCTCTTGGGTGGGGTAGACATGGATCCACTTGAGGGCTCAATGCATCTGCGTCGTGTTGGGGGTGGAGTGCATGGTTCATTGTCGAAGTCATCATCCACGACGCGCTTTGGTGAGGAAGCAGGGCATGCGCTGGACGACGCTTGTTTCTTAGCAGGAGGCAGTCGGTCACAGGGAGCCTCTCGCTTCAGCTTCTCAGCCTTCATCTGGCGTGCCCGGACAGAAGAGGTGATCAAGGTATCCACAAGCGCGGAAGGAAGCTCTGCAACGTTGGGCGGCAACCTGCCCTGCGAACTGAGGGCATCTAGGATCAAGTCGCTCAATATAACGACTCTATGGCCACACGACCATGGGTCGCCCTGAGGAGGTACAGAAGCTTGCTGCAGCGGAGGGATGCTTTGCAACCAGCCCGACTCCCGCAAGTAGGTCAGAATTGCCAGGCCATGGTCATAACATACCTTGTCACCCAGGGTGTCATAATGCAAGGCATCCACACCCTCAGCATGCTTGTGGACGGCCATCAAGCTCCAGTGGTTTGGAGACTGCAGGACAGCCAGAAGCATAGGCGCGGCAACTTGCATCTCAAGCAACTGGGTTCGTGCCTCATCATCCCCACTCAGCACAGCCACACGCTGCGGCCACCCATCCTTGTGCCACAACCTGCATACGGAACATAAGCCTCTGAGGACTTGCACAAAGTTCAGCATGCTACGGGTATAGGGCTCATAGAGATGGGCAATATCCTTGGTGAGGTGCCTTTCCATGTCCTCGCCGGATACCTTGATGTCTTGCCGCCGCAACTGCCGCGGCTGCTGCTTCTGCAACTCTCGCTTCACTGGGCACAGCGGCACCTCTGCTTTAACATGGGCTGGCGGCTGGGCAGAACCTGCTGAGTCCATAGCCATGCTTGGTGCAGGCCGGAAACGCTGCAAGTCATCAGGACACAGGAGGTCCTCAGGCATCAATAAGCCAGCATCCAGAAGCTCAGCCACGTGCTCGTGAACTTCCTGTGGTTGGCTCGACAGACCTGTCTCTTCAGCACACACGTAGCTCGGCAGGTGAGCACGCCAGGTAGGCGGCGCATCTCGCACGAAATCCTCATATTGCTCAGTTACCCACTGCCGTCTGCTCTCATCATCCAAAGATATCCAGGCCCGGGTTGCGCCGCTGAGGGCATACCGCATCACAGCGACAAATTCGATGATAGATGTAGATACGGAACCTCTGCGGGCATCAGGCGACAGGCAGCTGAAAACTGCTCGGCGCAATTCGCGCGGCACTTCGGACCTTGGCAGCAAACTGTCGTTGTAGCGAGTTTAAGTGCATGCAGAGCTAGACAGAGCGCAGTCAAGGAGAAAGCTGCAGGCCTAGTAGCAAAACCCGACCTCCAGCGTCAGAGGCACATTCTGACAGCGTCTCCCAATAGACTTGCCAAGCTGGTCGGGGACATGCTTGCTGTAGAAGTTCCGCAACCTGCAGCATGTTTGCGGCTGGTTAGTATGCTTCAGGTATATTGCAAACCCAGACCCCTAGGAGGATTTGAAAATTAGATCCCCTATATAGACCCATTAGGGCTTGTAGTCTAGGTAAACTACAAAGGGAGGCAATACAGGGAGGATGGAGCGGGATCTATGTAAGCGTCCCAACAAATGCCATTATAAGAGTCCAGTTTGGGGGGGGTACCCCAGGGTTCCGATGGGTTTCTGCAAGAGAATCCTATCATCGCAACCCCATGCCCGGACCCTTTTTGGGCTTCCTAGTGTGTGCTAGATATACCATACAAGAAATCCAAACCAATGCAGAGAGTGTGGAGCAGAGTGTCTGTAAGGGTCCCAGGTTCTGCCATAAAAAGAGTCCAGTTTGGGGGGGGGGTATCATCGCAACCCCATGCCCGGACCCTTTTTTGGGCTTCCTAGTGTGCGCTAGATATACCATACAAGGAAATCCAAACCAATGCAGAGAGGATGGAGCAGTGTCAGTAAGGGTCCCAGGTTCTGCCATTGACAGAGACGATGGAGCAGGGTGTACGCAAGGTCCCAAGAAATGCGATGATACAGGTCCAGGTTTTGGGAGGTAACCCAGGGTTGCCATGGCCGCTGCAAGAAAACTTTATTTAGAACCCAATGCCCAAACCAATTTTGTGGCTTCTTATTGTGTTCTAGACTCCCTGCATAGAAGGATAGGACGATGCAGAAGTAATGAATATGGTTTTGGCCGATGGAGCCCTCCACTCACTCAGCAGCTGGCCTGATACTCTGTCTTGACCTTTATGTCCGAGCAGTTGGCCTTATTGGGACTGGGATGGGACAGTATTGGGACGCGCGTCTCTCTGAGGCTGCAGCTTCGCTGGGCACTAGAAGATCCGGGGCCTGCGAGACAGGCACGAGCATAGGAGCAAGCTGCATGCAGCACAGCATTGCGCCAGGCAGGCACACGCCAATTTAAGGCTCTGCATTCTTGCATTGAGCTGCATCGTATCTCACGTCTATGAGCGAGACCGCCATCATCAATTTCAGGAATTACTGCGGCATACTGCAGCACAGGTGGGCGCCATGCGTGTGTATTCCACACGCAGGGCACGCCCAGCTAAAGGCACATGTCAAATTACATCAAGTGTGCAACAGATCAGAGACATACGTGGTCCATGGTGCTTCAGCACCACCCACGAGACAACCTTTGAACATTGTAAGAGGAGGCACGCGGAGAATCCGAGAGTCTTCACGCCGCACGTGCCGCGGCCATGAAGCCATCTTGCAGGTGGCGCAGCCAGGCCTACAGGAAATGCAGGAGTGTGAAGCACGAGCTGAACAGGCTGCACATCTGCAACTGGCCCCTCGAAGCCCTTAAATTAACATAGCAGCACGTGCTCGGCAAGGGACCGAGAACAAAGCTTTGCAGAAGCGTGTCGGATATGTGGCTGAGTGGTGTAGGTCTCGTCCGCCCTGCACCTTTCCGCCCGGTCCTTTCTTCACGTACTCCCGCCCTGATTTGGCTTGCCTGAGCACTTGTGCGATGGATGGTGCTACACACGCAGGGGTGAGCTATCCGGACTCACGAGGAAGCAATCTGAGAGGACGCACCTTGTAGCAACACGCTCGCGCACCTGCTTGGTCAGCTTGCGGCGCACAGACGCGGCATACGGGTGGTTGGACATCAGCTTCGTGGGCTTGCACATGTCATGGCCAAAGGCGCCAAGTGCTGTGTCCACCTGCAAGGGTCAAACATGGTCAAACTTTGCAGCGCTTCGAAACACAGGCCATCGATGCAACACGATGCAACCTAGGCACTGGGGCAAGACGGGTATCTGCAGCTAGCTGTCGCATCTCCGGCAGGGAATACATCCTCGAGCCCTTCGGCTGCTCAATCAGCAGGTAGACCTCCATCATTTCCGACAATACGCCGAGGATTGCTGCCTGGGATCAATCTGCTGCCAAAAAGGGGGCCAGAGGATATCCAGAGATCAACAGTCGAGGCACAATCGGTTATGCATTACAGTCGGTTTTGCAAGCACAGCAGCCATATTGGTTGTGATGCGATTAGCTAAGCGTACGCTGTACTGGCCAACATCTCCTCGATAATCATTTGAGGCGTCTCGGCAGTGCACGCTGCAACTGAGCCATACGTACAAGCCTTAGTTAGGATATGTTAGGATCTGGATTGCTTTCCCTGCGTGCAAGGACGTGATACCCTGCTGCGGCATAGGGAGCTGCAGGGAGGCCCGGCCACTATGAGGCCTTTGTCCATGAGGCGGCTGGCCATGAGCACAAGCTGACGGCAACCTTCACGACTCGTGATGTCATGCGAGCTGTCCTTGGCAATGTCCTGGGCACGCTCCCACAATGTCCGCCCTCGCTCCCTTCCCGGTGTGAAACTGAAATCAATGAAGCCCACGCACTAAACCCCCGAACATCCACTTGGGGCCACGATGCGTAGCTAGCCGCCGGCCACGCACGCGTACGCCAGGCGTAGGCAACCTTGGCGGATCTCCCAAACAAATCGAGGACGGCCAATGGCCTGTAGTCGCCGGAGCCTTACTCAGCAAAAAAGGTACACAGCGGGCAAACACGCGAAAGATTACAAAATCAAGCTCATTGGCACGCAATGCATCCGAGCTACGCAAGGCCTCACGAAGGATGCCTTTCAGCCAACCCTTCTCCTGCCCGGCATCAAACCTCGGCTGGCCAAGACAATATGGCGCACATAGGACGGCACATAGGACCAGAGGCATAGACACCGTCAGCACGGCAAGCAGCATCAAATGTGCAACCTAGGAACCACTCGGCCTCATCACACCCCGTACGGGCGTCATCCATTGCTTTCGGCATTGCACCCAACGTGAATGAGGAGGCAAACCCCCGCACAGAAACCACGTGCCCCGTTGCTCATTGTCCAGGGAAAAGCCAGCACAAAGTGCAGGTATTCCAAATCAAGCACCACATGCCTAAAGCGTGCACTCGCATGTTCAGCCTTCGGCAAGGCGCAGGCCGGCTGCAGGAGCGGTATGGGCGTCTCCAAGGCCTTGCCATGGGTGGCTTACATTTCCTGCATTTCCCTGCATATAGAAGGTTTGCAGGGGGTGGGGGCAGGAAGTGGCCCAAGTTTATGGGCGGCTACTCTGCAGAGGGTGACTTGGGCCAGAAGTGGCATGTTTCCTTACATGTGCTAGGAAGTGGCCCAGTCTATTGACCACCTGCAACGTTTTTCTTGATCCTGCCTGCAATGGCAACCTGGCAACTGGCACATCTCCGGGATCTCCAGCGGCTGGCACCTGAAGGCAGCATATTTTCTTGGGTTCCCTCCTAAAGCACCCAAAATGACCGCATCTGGCCCAAACCCAGGTTCTCGGGCCCAGAACCTGGGTTTGGGCCAGATGAGGTCATTTTTGGCTGTTTTGGAGGGGTTTACACCAAACGTGGCTACATCTGGCCCAAACCCATGGTCATGCAACAAACCATGAGGAGGTCACATCTTGGTCGGGGAATGTTGAGCCTTGTTTGCAACCCTAAACCCGAAACCCTAAGCCCTAAACCCTAGACCCTAGACCCTAGACCCTGAACCCTAAACACTAAACCCCAAACCCTAAACCCTCAACCCGCAACCCTAAACCCCAAGCCCTAAACCCTAAACCCTCAGCCCTCAACCCTCAACCCCAATCCCCAAACCCCAAACCCTCAACCCTCAACCCCAAACCCTCAACCCTCAACCCTCAACCCTAAACCCCTCAGCCCTTCAACCCTCAACCCTCAACCCTAAACCCTAAACCATAAACCATAAACCCTACACACGCACATACGAACCAAACCGGAATCCTGCAGGCGTGACCGAGCCTGCAAGGTGAAGAAGCACTTGTGGGGACCCTC
>CAJNIZ010006446.1:104122-142560 GCA_905231905.1 Symbiodinium pilosum
CCTAAACCCTCAGCCCGAAACCCCAAACCCTAAACCCTCAACCCGAAACCCCAAACCCTAAACCCTAAACCCCTAGACCCTAAACCCTAAGCCCTGCGCAGAATCTCTCGAGGAAGCTTGCACCGTAGCCGAAGACGTGGGGACCTGCATCCACGCAGCAAGTGCAATCACGCCAAAGCATGCCAGGAGTCGGGACAACCTCTAAGGCAGCAGCGCTTTCAGCTGACTCAGGACCTGTCGCAGCCTCCACAACCTCCATGGGCCCGGCACCATTTGGTTCCTGAGCATGAGTGGTGGGAAGTCACAAAAGAACCCCACCGGCTGATCAAGGTCACACAACTCCAAGGCAGCAGCTGATTCAGGATCTTCGGGCAAGGACCCAGAGATGATGGAAGCCGATGGCACCATCAACGCATATCCGTCTGGCTCCTGCACAAGAGCGATGGGTGATCCTAATTGCGATAAAACGTGACAAACCCTCCACGCCTGCTTGTCACCTTCCTTGTCTGCATCACGCGACCTTGGCCGCACACGCAAGAACAGGCCAAAAGGGCATGGGTCATGAGTAAGAGCACAGAATAGCAAGCGCTGGAAACGCAACCTTTTGTGCTGTTGAAACGCCTGGCCCAGGCAAACGCAGCGGAAGACGGATCTGAAATGATCCTCCACTTAAAAGAAGCCACCCTCCCATCAGCGATCATCAACGGGAGAGGTCCCTTGCAAGTTGCGCATTCAGACGCAGCTGCTTTTCCTCTTCGAGGTCTCTCTCGAGTGTGGCCACCTTGTGTCTCTTGCGAGCAACTTCTTCATCCAGCGCTTTGCATCTCGCGATTAATCCTTGCGTTTGAACGTGGAGCCGTATGTTCAGTCTGTGCTGGGCCTCAGCAGCCACCACGATAAAAGAGAAACACAAGACCAAAAAAATGCGCGGAAAAGCACCCCGCCGACAATCAGCCTGAATATGAAAGCCCAGACACCTCAAGCTCACCAGTCCTAGCCTGCATCTCCGCTCTGACATCTGCGACCGCACGTTCTTTATCTGCAGCATGCGCCACGCGGAGCTTCTCTGCCATCATGATCCCACGAGCCTCCGTGTCTGCGACGGCCATGCCACGCTGCTCCATGACCATACGAAACAAGTCTCTCTTGTCCCTGGCTCCACCCAAAAGCCTGAAGGCGTTCGCACGATCATGTTTTTTGCGACGATCACCATCGAGTCTCAGTGGAAAAATGGGGAAAAATAAGCAAGTTGAACCTAAACAAGCCTAAGCCACCAAACGCAGAGACATAAAAACCTTCTGACACATAAAGCAGCAACTGCTCACTGCGCTGCTCGAGCTCCGCAAGAGGCGTCTCATGGGGAGCCATGGTGTCAGGACGCGCGGCCTTCTTGGCCATTCGCCACTCGGCCCATTCTTTGCTGCTGTACTTTGCCATCCCACACAGCAACGGAGATGAGGCCAAGAGATCAAAAATACCGGCACAGGTCAACTCCCCGTGTAGCAGTTATGAGGTTTGGGTAAGGAGCCAAGGGCTTTTAAGAAACCAATCACCACCGACCCTGGCCCAGAAACATCAAGGTAATAGCTGCTTAGAGCAGAAGACACAAACAGCGGCACATAGAGGTCACGCTTCTCCATGCAGTCGGTAGCGCTGCAAGTGCTGCACGAAGTCTCATGTTGCGCACGAGCTAACACTCTTAGCGCGGAACATCGGATTCGAAGATGGCAGAGACGATGTAGTGCCCTGCCCAAATTGCAAAGGGTTCAGGACACTGTTGGGATCTACGGGTTCAAAACTGCGAAGTAGCTGGTCAAACACTCATCCTACACACATCTGCCGCTCAATCCGATCACGTTACATCGAGGATAACTTTCAAGAGCCCTCGCCCACCACCTCACGGTGGCAGGCTGGGCTCCCCCTTACCCATCATGCTCTGCGACTGACGCTGTCTCAGAATAATTTTGGAGAGCCCTCGCCCACCACCTCACGGTGGCAGGCTGGGCTCCCCCTCACCCATCATGCTCTGCGACTCATGCTGTCTGGGAGACCCTCCGCTCCCCTTCTCCCAACACAGACTTCTGAGCCCTGATCTGACACCTGTCTCCTCCTGTTCGGAGGGCAACCTCCCATATCCTATGAAGAATCTCCTCCTGTTACGGAGGGAAACTCCTCCTGCACGGAGGGCCTGCCTCCTGTTCGGAGGGCAGCAATCATTTCTGGCCCAGTCTCCTCCAGTTCGGAGGGCGGTTGTCATCCCCTATGCTATAGCCTCCTCCTGTTCAGAGGGCGGTTGTCGTTCCCTTAGCAGCCTCCTGTTCGGAGGGCGGCCGTTGCCCCCCCTTGGCAGCCTCCTCCTGTTTGGAGGGCGGTGGTTATCATCCCCTGCAACCCTTCAGATGGATTGATGGTTTCAGTAGTGAAGCTACCTGTCCACACAAAGGTTGCCGTGCCTGCGACACGTGTGATGGAGAAGATGAAGTGGTCTCCTGGCATGAGTTACTTGCAAAGCACGTGATACCTACTCCACAGCCATGGCCACACCAAGGTCCTGCATCTGCTTGTAGGCCTCGTCCAGAACATTCTTCTTCGGTGGCATGCGGGTAGCACGGGCCCAAGGCACACCAGCACCGGGCCTGAATCAAAGCTCAAATTATGCAAGAGGTCACGACCCCTGCCACGCACTTCTGAGACGGGGGCGACCAATACTCGTGATGACTGTTTCGGGGGAGCCCTTTGTCATCAAAGAAGGGAGCTGAGCACCTACAATGAGTCGACAGAAACGTGAAAGCCAATCTAACAATTAACCTTTCCGGCCTCACACGAAATAGGCGTGTATTTGGATCCCATAATGGCTCCAATGTGTCGGCCACACATAGAGGATGACCCTCAGCCAAGCGCAGCTTACACCTGCTCAAGCTCTCGTTCAAACGCGCTTGGGCCCGCACACATTGTTTCGGGATTGGGTCACGCGGGAAGGGCACATCGCTCGGGGCGTCCCCAGCGGGCAGAAGCTTCCGCCCGGGCATGGAGGAAGATTCCCAATGCTAATAAAGCAAATGATTGTTCCCCAGATTTAGGCAAGGCAGTACTCAGAATTTGCTTTTTTCTGTTACATGATGGAAGGAGGAAAGATGTCCCACACAATCCGTCTGCAGGTAAAGTATCAGCTCCGATATGTGACGGAGAAGTGTTGAATGACCAAGCAATCTACTTATGCCTACCTGCAGCATTAGGTCACCGCCTGAAAAATTTCTGCCAGGTCCTACAAGAAAAAAAGAACTGGAGCCTGCAGGAACAGGAGATCACGCTTACACTGCAAAACATGCAGAACGCATGCGACAAGAAAAGGGTCCCCGGACCAATTTTGGCACCGTGGCCACGGTGCCCATAAGTGGTCCGGGACCATCCCCGAAAGTGGTGGGACCAGGGGTTACCCCCCCCCCTCAAGACCATATATAAGGGGGGGTCCATTATTTGATATTGGGGGGTGGGGGGGTTAATATCAATGGAAGGGGATTAACCTCTACCGGGAACGCCTTCAACCGCTGGAGCATAGACACAAGGGCGCTTTTCTCGATGGCTCCATCCATCTGGCCCTCGTGTGCCTGTGCAGTCAGTGGTGAATCTTCAGGGGATATGTCGAGATGAGAGTCCATCTCGCGTGCACTGATGTGGCCCGGAAACATGTAGAATTGTTACGAGGATCCAAGGGCCAGTGAAAGCACAAGCCATGCTAGACTACCAGAGCTGGAGATGAACCTTGCGACCATGCAGATTATCCAAGGCATGGCTGCCTAGGTGCCGGTGTCTCAGCGAGCATAGAACCTGGAACCTCTGATGCTCCACGCCCCATGGAAAACAAACCAAGATCGGGCGGTCCCATGAAATGCCGGCAAAGAAGACCTCAAGCTCTGAACTGCCCCCAGGCAATCCCCATGCAATCCTGAACAATCTAATCGAAAGACGGACCCTCAAATGCCTCCCGAAAGAGCTTCGCAAGAGACTCCAGCACACCGCCCGGCAGCTGCGCAGCTGCCTGTGGATTCTTATTTCGTGAGCCTCACAAATTTGGGGCGTACCTTTTTCGTGTGGGACTGGCTTGTTGCTAGGCAATTGCTCTCGGCTGTTGTCTTGGCTGGTGTCTTGAGATGCCTCCATCATATGGATGCTCCCTGGCATTGAAACCATAGCCCTGCCCATGCCTGCCTGAACGGTCACAGCTCGCCACCATGTTCTGTGCTCTCTGTCGTGGTCCTGGGCTACTGCTTGTCTGGGCTGAACGGTCAATATCAGACTGTCAGGCCTGGATACATATCATTAATCATAAATCAAGCTGTGGCTCCACGACTGGTGAAATCATGATCTTCAAGCTCTCCTGTCAAGATTATCCCGCAACAAAATCTGCGGGCGGAGCATCTTCCAAGCTTTGTCATCCCGTCCGTGCAGTTGCAGTGCAAATAGGACCAGCTTTGGGCTTTCGGAGTGTCACGAGAACAGCAGAGCCTTCCCTCACCTACCCCAAGGTCAAACAAAAGTCTCCCCCAACACAGAGCACCCCACGAAGACTTTGTCTTTTAACCAGATTAAATGTCTTTGTTCAAACACTTTCCAAACCGCGATTCAGCCGAAAACGTCGCGGAGTCTCAAATTCGAAAACTGACGTCCCTCACAATGCTTCCTGAAAAAGCAGGTGTGCACGTCAATCGAAGGCAGGACTGACATGCCAATCCAGGTCATGGGAGCCGTACTGTGACGACCACAATAATCTGTGAGCAAATATGTGCAAATGTGAGCATTGCTTTGCGTAGCCCCCCGGCCTGCTTCGAATGTGCCTGGCTTTCAAGCGGAGTGCTACCTGGTGCAGGTGGAGAGTATTTGAGAGTAATTATGCCATGAAGAATGCGTCGCTTCATGTCGCGTCTACAGGGAATGTCAACAATCGTGATTTTTTGCGGCGCAAAGCCCTGGACTATCGCACCTCCCCGCGCCAGCCAGGAAAGGCGCAAGCAGTCCTGCGCGGAGATAGACTGATAAGAATAGACTTGAGGACCGCAGGGCTCTGGTGATTCCCAGGCTTCATTGTCAGGGCCTGCAGCTAAGCAGCAGATTCCACTTGCGAGGTTTCTGGACACCTGACAGGCCCCCTACTTGCTGTTGCCGTCTGGCAGGTCCTTGGCTGTTGGCCGCCCGTCCTCCTCGAAGCACAACCTGAAATACTCCAAAGATCAGGCTGGGCATGCACTTCACCAATTTACTAGTGGGCGACAGAGGCGCAACACCAAGATAGACAGCAAGATAGAAGAAGAGTGCAAACAGCTGCAGAATCATCGAACCATCGCACACTCGGTCAAGAGGCATTCTGCTTATCAGGTCCTTTACCGCATGGCTGGCGTTGAGCCGCCGCATGTTTGGACCAGCCCGCTGCTGCTGCAAGAGCGCCTCACTAGCACCAAATATAGTCCCCCCTAAGTAGATAGAATAGGGGGTATATGGGGATCCTATGAAAATATACCTAAAGCCATATTCTATCTACTCTGGGGGGACTATAACCTCTAAACTTCAAGTTCGGAACAGCTTGAAAGGGCACTTCAGTGGAAGGAGCTCCCACTTAGTGGACAAACTTCCAGATGACCAGCTGTAGAGGCCTGCGCTATGAGACCAGCATCTTGATGGAGGGACGGTAGGTGGAAAATCTTGACACGTGTCAGAGAGTACACCGCCTATGGGCAGTTGTCGAAACCGTAGTCTTTTGGTGGGGAACTCAAAATCGGGAATTGCTCAAGCAGAGCCGCTTCGACACCGAGCCGGTCGCGCCTTGGATTTCGCATGCGACATGTCAAATGGAAGTGACTTTAGGGTAGCTGATGAAATCATGGGCGTCTGCGGAGCGTCAGTGTAGCATGGTTCCTCTTTGACCCGCTTCCGAACACAAGTTGGAGAAACCGAATTTTGAACTGCATGTGCCCCGTCAGGAGCTGAGTGTTACACCACTTCAAAACCGCTGGATCTGCCGAGAACTTGCCTCAAATCAGGCTCCCGGATTGAGACCTGTGCTTTTTCAAGGTCCTACTGGGGATGGAGGAAGTCTTGCACCAACTGATATTATGCCACGTACCCCACTAATCACATCATTCAGGGGATCTTAAGTGGTGCAAGATATCCTACATCTACTGTAGGGCATTGCCACAACCTTCTGCAGGCCAGATGCTCTGTCGGCTGGGGCGTGAAAGGGTAGGGATAGAGCGCATCTTTGCCGTCCTCGGTAACCAGCAAGTCAACATGATGGCATTGCGAAAGAACATGCAGATGGGATTTTGCCGCAATTCGTTATTTCAAAGGCAAAAGCACAGGGCCTGGGAAATAGGGCAACCAACCTAGGGACCCGAACCCAAAAATCGGGCATGACATTGATCATGGAAAGTGCCTGAGCAGGTCAAGTGCTAACCAGCGCAGGATCCAAAATCAAAATTCAATGCTTCCAACAGATTACATGTGCATGCTGGCTCCTTGTTGGTATAGTCAGGACGTCTGGGAGCATCATCACTATTGCTACGTTTGCTTTTTTGCTTTGCTTACTTCTCTTGTGCGAAAAGATGGCATAAGGCGTCTGGGGCGTTATCACTATTGCTTGCTTAATCTGCTTCTCTAGTACCAAGTAACGTGATAAGGAAGCAGCAGCAGTCTCATGATTTCATTTCGAGATGGGGCTCCTTCATCAAGGGCGCCACGGGGCCTACTGGTGGGTCTCTAGCCAATGGGTGCCCGTGCACGCGTCAAACAAGATTTTAACCAAGCCACAGGCCCGGGCATGTAGGTCGGCTGCGTGTTAAAGACCTTAGACAAACCATCACCAGCCGCAGAAGTGCAAGTGTACTTCAGAATGGCCATGACATGACGTTCTGGCTAGGATCAGCACGACAGAGCTGAGATAGGAGTGGCTGATCAGATGTTCATTTTTTCGGACAGCAGAAAGACTACTAAATATCAATCATCACTTGCGACCTGGTCAGCTCCCTCCCAGCCCGAATTCACTATCTCCACTTTTGCACCCTCAGCCCCTTCTCCACCACTACGCCTGCAACATGCCCCAAGCCTTTCTGTTTTGTTGGCTGCGGCCGAAGGGCAGCATAGAGCATGCAGCCCAGGCTCCACACGTCACACTTGTAACAGAAATCACCTGCTTGCTTGTGCTCATGGCGTCTCCCCATGTATTGCTTAGCACGAAATCTGGGGATATCCGGACAACTCTGAGGATCAATTCCGGCATCCCCTGCTGAGCATCACGCAGGTACAGGCCATGACTCCTTCCTAAGAATCAATACAGATACTGGGTTCTAGTATAGTACTTGTAACCAGTTGTAACAGCAACAGTGCTCATTTTCAAGCACGGCAGCGCCAGTTCAGGCCTTCAATCACCTCCGGCGCTATCGTCGCCAGCGATCCGCTACGGACGCTGGACCGCATGCCCTGTGCTGAGAGAAGGCCAACAGAGTTTCGGGTTTGGGTGGACAAAGGGTTTATTCAGAATTCATAGATCCAATGGCAAGATGCTCGAAAACAAGAGCAGTACCAGCAGTAAGCCTAGCTTTGCCGATATCTTGAACAACAATGCCAAAGGAAACGTTGACACTACCAATGGTGATGATAGTTACCGACCTGATCTATTTGAATAGCTGCTGGTCTCGCAAGTTAAGGGTCAGCGCAGGAAATCGATCACAACATTCATCCAGCTACCCATGCACTCTAAACCCAATGTGCCTTAACATATGACATAGCAGCCTTACGCAAGCAGGCCTCAGTCACCCCAGTCTAGGACGGAAAAACACCAAGTGCAGCTGCGCGTCCTTTCCATGACTGGGGCCGAAGAGCCTGGAAGAAACTGCAATCATGTGTCAAAGTTGTCTGGCTTTTGAAGCCCCTTTGGGCTAATTTTGCGAAAGAAGCCTTGAGTCTGAAGCAAGTTGTGCACATGACAAGAATTTTGTCCACCTTCTATCCACGCACAATACACGTTGCTCATCGGTGGCATGCCCAGAAATTCAGAAGGTCCTGAAAATTCTGTGTCATCCCCCTACTACTGCGAAGGCGCTCAGCAAGACCCACGTCGATGAGCACAATGTTCACGTCTTCCAAGCCTTGGACGCTGGCAAAAGGAGAGCGGCTGCCTGGGAGTATAAACACTTAGATGCGATGTAGGGACCTTTTTTGCGATGTAGGAACTAAAACCATCAAATCATCAAATCGGAGGGCGGGTACATTGCAATTACATATTCAGGATTGTTAGGGAATATTCCGCTCATGGTTCAGGCCTCTGAGTTAATGCCTGAAAGCATAAGAGGGCTGTTCCAGGCCCATGTACCCTATACGCTAAACTGTAGCCTAGTAGCCTTGTAGGTTCCCATTTTCAAGGGTTAGCATCCCATCCGCCCGTAGCCCCCAAGCTAACTCGGAAGTTGCAATGGCGAAGCCAAAATTTGTGGCAAGGAGCGAGATCTGGCGGTGATTTTATTCCTTAAAGACGCAGCTGGACGGCTTTTGAGGGATTCAACTTCAAGTAAGGAAGTTGGGTTCCCCTGATAAATCATAGGGTTTCGTGCCGATGTTTGTCACATGCCACTTCTCAGCCCAAGAGAGCCAAGAGGCTGCAGCAGGAGATTCTCGAACTTCAGATCCTGCCAACATGAATGGTCCACGCTGGCCAATGCAAGCATGCCCTTATGTCAGGGCAAAAGGAAGAAGGGCAATAGCACCGGCGCAGCTCCTTGTGCATGACGCCCTTCCCATGGCAGTAGCTAATGGCTTCCGTTGCCTGTCCGAAGCGTCCACTCAGGAATTTGGCAACTCTCGCCGTCAGCTACAGTGCGTCAACCATGCCAAGACAACCAAGTCCATCCAAACCCTGATGCTTGCTGCCTGCGTGAAGATCCGGCGGATCCACTCCTGCAAAAGCCCAGAGGCCACAGCCAGCCAGTCGTAATTACACGCCTGTTGACTGTTCTCTGACAGCTCCCTGGCCCACCCCTCACTCATACCTCTTGTAGGCATTGCAAAACTACCACTGCTGCATTCTAAAATTCTACTTGCTGCACCCGGAGGGCACCGAAAAGCTTCGTTTGCCAGCCGTCAGAAGATTTCAGGGCTTCCTTGCTGGATTGACCGCTCAAAGGTGCCTCAACCCTGCTGGTATCGATTTACCGCGAAAAAGCCACACCCCAACTAATCAACTAATCCCTCAACATTTTCTGGGCTCCTTTTCAAAGATCCCCATGGCACTCCCACCAGGCCCTGAGGTAAAACCCAGGTTTCCCTGAGAACTCTCATACTGTCTCTCTCTCTCTCTCTCTCGCGGACTCAGCTGCCTGGCAGCGGCAGTGGCACGCTCACGCACAAGCTCTGTTCAGCGCGAGAACTCTATATACTAGAAACACCAAAAAGATCCACCAGAGCCCAAACGTACTCTTCCCATGACATGGCCTCAGGAATCAGCTGGTTCTGCTCCTGGCTGGCCTCTCATCAAGCTGAATAATCAATGGTTTATGGTTTAGGGTTTGGGGCGTTTAAGGCCAGTAGCTATAATAGCTTTGGCGGCTCACAGGCAAGGATGATGACAAAAACCTGCAAACAACAATAAGGCTTAGCTGGTCAGCTGCGAACGGCGAAGCACGCAAGACGCAAGACATTGTGCAAATCAACTGGAAGCCGTGATGCAGGTTGCCTGACACAGAGACTTGCAGCGCATGTGATGCGGGCCTTGACCAAGTCAAAGAGCTCCCCACCATCACAGACGTCAGTGATTATGTACACGTTCTCGGTGTCTGCATACCACTCCTTCAGCATTGGAGCAGCGGGTGAATGTTGGATGCAATTTGCTCTTCCCCGGACGAGGTTGTGGCCGGTGGCCGTGGCCAGTTACCATTAGTGCATTGTCTATTGCATGATGGCTTTGGGGCTGGAGTGTCGGGCAACCGGTTGATATGCGTGTCAATATTTGCGTTCCCAACGCGACTTCTGCTTGCACGACACCATACAAGAGATTGAGCCAATCCAGCAATTTGGCAATGGCCGCCAAAACTGGCAAAAACCACTACATATCCAAAAGCAGAGAACCCGCTGAAGTTGTCCAAGTGACGTAGAGACGAACAATCCGGGGATGGTCCAGCATAGCCAGGAGTTGGATCTCTCGATCCAGGCAGGAAAGAGGTGTGTTACTTTCTTCAAGCTTCATCTTGTTCACGGTCTTCATCACCTTGTTGCCAAAGGAATCCCAACTGAAAAGTCTCTCAAGGCTTCCCCAGTTATCTGAGGCCCCCCACCCGTCTGATGCCCGTGGCCTTTTGAGTGACACCTTGGCTGCAGCAAGCCATTCCGTGTGAATGCAATGCTTGTGGAAGGCTGCAGAAACTTGAAGACTCCGCATTATATGCTGCGTAACAAGGTAGTCCCTTCCAGACACACAAAGAATGACAGTCTCCTCAATGGAAAAGACTTCCATGTTACAACACGATCCATGAAAGGCCCCAAACTCGGAACTCATTTTGGAAGTAAGCTATCAAACTTCTGCCTGAGCGTCTGTGAACAATACCGAAGCTGCCAGAACCTGCTGGCGCCGTGCGTGGAAGCATGCAATTGGGTATAATACTGGAAAATGAAATGGGAACTACCCCATACGGGGATCATACAGGGCAATTTCCCTGATAGTGGAAAATGAAATGGCAAGAACATGGACATGAAATTGAATCTAGGCCTAGGTTCATAAAGGGGTGTGCAGGGGTCCCGGGGCGCGGAGGACCCTCAATTACGAGACATGCCCCAAATCCTACAGGACCCTCAGTATGATTCAGGGGATATTCCTTGATTGCCTACTTGTTAATGCCTCCTGGAGACTGACTAGGCAGACGTCATGTAGAAAAAGCATCATAAAGCAACTAAAGCAAGGAATAAAACGCGGCAATGTGTGTGAAGTCCTGAAGATGTACTGCGTACGGAGGAGTGACCAAACATACCTGTGAATGACTGCACATGTGAGAAGATTAACAAAGTCGCAAACGGAATCGGGAAGCCTTCACACCATGGTCCGGAAGATGCACTCGACAGGTGTACAGGCTCTAAATCAGTCAACTGCTTCTTCGAACTCCTATACGTGTTGCTGAAAAAGGGGCGGCCCTTATTGGGACCCTCTGGAAATGACACATGAATGAGTGCCCGCCATTGAGGGTTCCATCACAGTACTTTTCAGAAACCGCCCATAGCTGTATTGCCTAGCATGCCGCCGAAGTCGTAGAACTGGGCCGGCACCTTGGGCTTTTCTGGCTTGAAGGTTTCCAAAACTACAGGGGTTCTGTACATGCTTCCCACAATAGGAATTGACAGTTTAAGGCATGTAAGGGGGACCCCGTTTTTGGAAATGCCCACGCGGCCCTATTCTACAGGCTCCATTTGTGTGAGATATCCTCCAAGAAATGTGTGGTTTTTGAGTCCGAGCAGCCCCATTCTTGGCTCCTCGAAGCATACTGCTGCGCCCAAACTTCGGCGGCTTTAGATCCTCAGATGATCAGCCCTAGCAAACCACAAGAGAGCCAGATGAAGCCTGCCGGATGGCCGGACCGGACGTCCTGACGCCAAAGCAGACAGTGCCTCTTTGCGCCTTCGCACCCTCCTCCTACCATAGCATAAAGTATCCTCTTGGGAGCACGCAGCTCCAAGTTGAGGCAAGCTTCTTCGTACCTCCGGTGTAGCGTCCACCTGCGCCCGCAGCAAACATCGTGCAACAAGAAAAGAGGCTGTCGATCTGGCAGCAGTAAGTCGAGCTGCAAGACATGAGTCTTGAGGCTGCTAAGCTGCTAATAGAGACTTTCAAGTCATTAGTCGTTGGAGTATGCCCTTGGCCTGTACAGCTCCAAGAACTCTGCTTGGTTGAGGCAGCCATCCCCAGAGCGATCGAACTTTCGCATGCGGTTGCGCACCTCACTCTGGAATCCAGAAGCAGATCCGCAGGGTCTTGTTTGCAAGGTTTCGGTTTGGGCGTGTTTTTGCGAGTGGCTCCCTTCGAGAAGTACCTTACGCTTCCGATTCCTCTGGCTACATGCCCGAAGCATGCATTCCTGTAGGCCAGGTCGTACAAGAACCACATCCATCAGCAAGCTTTTAGACACAGCGACATGCCGTCAAGACATCGCACAGTCAAAGCCATATTACCCTATGGGGTTATCCTAAAGATAAGTACTGTCCCGAATTCTGAGGCCCTAAGCCAAACCCTAAACCCAAGACCCTAAGCCTGCCATGTTAACCAGGCCAAGGGGGCCAGTTTTTGATGCGTTGCCGTGTCATTGACCAAAGACAGTCCAAGCTCCTGCCATGCAATGCGGGTCCTTTACAGCTGGACTAGGGTTTCAGGCAGGTACTTTTGCATACTCTTGCAACTGCTCCACAACATCGAAGAGGCCATGCTCTGAATTTTGCAAGGCTGCACATGAACTCAAAATGATGCTTTGTATTGGGTTTGGCAGCGAATCCAACATATTAGCTGCTGTTGCAAGGCAGGAGCCCTTTTTCATGTCTGCATGGGATTCCCGGTATGTCCGGACTAGTGGCTTCTATGGAATAGGGAAAATAATCCCTATATAGCCCTATAATTATAAGATGTATTCTCATTTTCGCTACTAAGCCGCAGTAAGTGTCAGCAGGGACCCTCTGTGCCTGGTAGAGGACTGGTAGAAATTTGAGAAGCTCGTGGCAGCTGAGCCGCCCACAGCCTAGGTAATCACGGGAAGTGGGTGTAGCAGCGTAGCATCTCTTTGCCAGCGGGAGGCTATGGGGGAACAATAACCACCGACTTAGGGTTTTAGACACGCGCATCGCACAGTAGCGCCGGACGGCAAATGATGTCCTGTTCGAGGTTTAGGGTTTGGGGTCCTTTTGTATGGCAACAGAAGTGCGAACAGTCATTGCCAAATCAGCCTACAGAAAGTTGCGGTCGCATCTGCTTGGCTCAGGCCGTGTTTCGAACAGCAGGTGTGATGAGAAAGTAGCTGCGACATACTCACATCCTCGTCCAATCTGCTGTACACCCAAACCTGGATCTCCTAGGCCACAACCTCAAAACCCAAAACTCCCAACTGAGCGCAGGACCTGTCCTGTCAATGCGACGGAAAAGGCTGGATGCCAAATGCTCGGTAAGCCTCGCTCCATCGGCTCTCTTAAAAGGAAGTGCAGCCTGACAGATTAGGACCAAAATTTCCTGCCCAGCCCAACTCAGTGTCGGGGCGATGTTGTGAAGTAACCTTCTTAACCAGCTGTCATCTCACCTGCGATGCACTCAAAGACAGCCTTTGCTACGTTGCCCAGCAGAAGCCCGCCAGGCAGTGGAGGACTATGAATCCAAACCCCAAGCCCTGCATGATGTGCAGTAGCCCCAATGCCTCGGATTTTGGATCGCCAAAAAGAGCTGCCTCTCATCCTTCGCGGGAAGTTGGCAGTTTGGAGGTAAACGGGCTATACGGGAGTATATGGGGGTTTCATAGGGTTCAGGGTTTCAAGTGTGTCGTAATGGGGGGGAATGTAAAATCAAACCGACAACGACATGGAAACTGAAGGTTTATACGTGGATATTGGGGATGGTTCTACACTCTCCCTCCAACATGTCAATGCGTGAAGGACGAGAATGTTCAACTAGTCCCAGAAAAATTGCTTGGGGAGGGCCACCCCAAGACTACTTAACATTGACCGCCAGCGCTTTTGGCGCCTTCCATCAAAAAAGCTCGCTCTATTCCGTCGATATGGGGTTCAGGGCCATGGGGTCCGGTGTTTGGAGCATATCTTATAATATGTATCATATTCTGGGTGTATATGTGGGGCCCCAGGGTCCATCTTGATTGAGGCACCTACTTGCTCATCTGAAGTCAAAATACGGAAAAACTCTGGTTCAAGCTGTGGCTCCATGGTTGCATCTGAGCCAGTAGGAGAGCCAGAGGCTGAGGAGCCCTGATAGACTGGGCTCTGCTCAGGGCTCAGTGCAGGAAGCGGCGCCTGCTGAGCGTAGTGAGGCTGCTGAGGCTGTTGGTGTGCTAGTGGCTGGACTTGACATGCTGCAGGAGCAGGTGACTGCTGCCGCGCCAGCCTGTGCTGCTGCTGCTGCTGCCAAGCTTGCGGAAACGGGTGATGTTGCTGCTGCTGCTGCTGCTGCTGCTGCTGATGCTGCTGATGCTGCTGATGCTGCTGATGCTGCTGGTGCGGGTACTGCTGATGGTGCTGCTGCTGAGGTTGCAGTGGTTGCTGCTGATGCTGCAGCTGCTGCTGCTGCTGAGGCCGCTGCTGAGCTGGGTAGTGCGGCACTTGGCTAGGTCCGGCGCCCCGAGCGCCATGCGCTACAGGTACGCTGACCAAGCTGCGCCCTGGATATGGCTGGCCGTGACCTGCTTGAAAGTTGTGCGGCACACGCGGCGCATAGGCATGCTGTAGCATGGCTCACTGGGGCAGAAGCCCCAAGGCCTAAGATGTAGCTGGAAGAGCCAAAGCTGCAGTCATCGGCTGCATACTTTTTGCAGAAAGGAAGCTTACAATTACAACAATGGAGTTAACGAGTAGGTAGCTCAGCGCAACTAACTCTAGCTAAGTTGGCAGTCATCACTACTGCTCTGTTGCTATCCTGCCAAAAACTCCGACGGGTTGTGCCGGAAGCAGAACGCACATACAAACTCTCGTCGTCAACAACGCCACAATCAACTCAGTTCAGCAAGCGCCGATTGCTGGCAGGAGAGCTTTCTCGGTCTCAGGGCCAGGCGGTACGTGAACGGCAGCTGCGGCTGGGCCTTTAAGAGCGCCCTTACGGCAAATAGCCTGCCAGGTGACAGATTTCCGATCACGGGTGATGTTATGTTGCTGCTATGGAGAAGGGACTACCGCCCATAGCTTGAAGATCGCACAGGAAGGCTAGGAGGTCTAAGCACACCGGGTAAGGGTCTTGAAGAGCTACTCATACCAATCCCCCAAAAAGTTTGGACATAGGATACAGACTTAGCTAACACTGAAAGATGTCCAGTCTCTACCTAACCAGATTTGCTCTCTAAGTTGACCCTTAACCCTAAATATACTATCCTTATATCATCCGTAAACAGCTCCTACCGTATATCACCCTTACTTATATCACCCATATAACCCCTAACCCCCATTCTGGTTGGTGGACTTGAGCACATCATGCACAAAGCACGAAGGGACCCAGCCTCGATCACATCGCCAAGCGCACACAGCGACCTGAAAAAACCAGGGGGGATTAAAAAACAAAGGAAGTTTTAAAGGACTAAAAGCAAAGCGCTAACCGCATGAGCCATTGTCGAAGCTCCTTCGCATGGGGTGTATATGGAGGATTTCTGGGGTTTAGGGTTTCAGGGTTTAGGGTCTAAACTCCTTAAAGGGGGGGTATATAGGGGATTATATAGGGATAATGGAAAAGAAATTGAAGCTACTATTTAGGGTTTGAGGTCTAAACTCTTTAAGGGGGTTTGGTAGAACCCTTCATGCGTGTATCCTCTTGAGAGATACGGCCCCAGGCAGATTGAAGAATGCACATTGCTGCTTAATTTTGGAATCTTCATGCGCGTTCACAAATTTGACATCCGTGGCTGACTCGTCCTCCTCCTCCTTCCTCCTCCTCATCCTTCCTCCTTATCCTCCTCCTTCCCGCTGTGGCTGCCACTGCTGCTGTTGCTGCTACTTGTGCTGTTACTTTGCTCACATCACCTTTCCAAAGCAGCGGGGGCGGTCATGAGGCTGAGAGTTAGTTACATCGCATACACGACTTACACGATGGCAGTCCCCGTCAACTACGTTGCTGCAACAACTGATATCCTGCCTGTTGATGTGCTGTGCCTCCTTCAAGCGCTCGCCCACTGCCCCAGATCTCTCCAGGCCTGGGTCTTGGATTGCATGGAGAAGATCCAGAGTTGTCGCTGTAATTCTGTGATTGGAACTAATGGAAGCAGCTTGAACTTGAAGGAAAAAACCCTACTGGGCCAAGAGCCCTGCGCAGTAAGTTGTAAGTTATCCATAACCCAATATACTACAGCAGTTTCCATGTTCTTTTCCATTATGCCTATGTAATTCCTAGCAAAGTCCCTTATCCCCATATTATGCGTTATATCCCTAAACCCCAACCTTTACCCTAATTATCCCGCCCGTTTCTGGCATCCTCTGGGCCTCGAGCGCTCCGAGCCGGCCAGGTCCACGAAGGACAGAAGTCCTGACCTCAGGGACTTAGGAGGGACTGGGGAATGGATCCCTATAGGGTTTAGGGGTTTAGAGTTTAGGGGGCAATGGATCCCTATAGTAGTCCCAATATAATCCCCAATTATAATCCCATAATCCCCAATAATAATCCCTATAAGCCATTCCCCCATTCCCTCCCAAGGACCAGGCAGTCAAGTCGGCTACTGCGCTACGTCCCGTCATGCAGAGCTACTTCCAGCCATTTCAGAGAATGACATAAACACAGCAAGCTTAGGTACAGGGACTCAAAGTCCTCCAGCAAGAAATATCAGCAACTCTACTGAGAGAACTTCTCTAGTTGCCTGTTGCAGACGCATCTGTGGCAGAGTCAGCCCTCATGCCGAAGACCCGCACTTCAAATTTAAAAGTCTCAGGCGACGACACTTCTCGCTGCTGGCCTGCAAGGCAAAAGATTCCAGTGAGTGTCAACAACTCGAAAACGACCAAAGCCCGTTCTCTTGGTGCTAGTCAAACGCATCTCCTGCCCTGCCTGGGACGGTGCACCGTCCCACCAAGGCAAGCTGCACCACCTGGTGTCGGGACTGAGTGCATGGCAGGCTTGGAGTCTTTCAGGCTGTTTTCTGCATTTCTAGAGGCAAGGGTCCGCCATTGTCCGGCTTGCTAAAAATCTTACGATATTGTAGTTCGCGTTGTAGGGACTTCTCTGCACGAAGCCCATATTGCCAGAAACACCACACAGCTTCGCGCGAAGCTGAGTTGCAGCGAGTAGCAGTCGAGCTGATGGGCAAAGCATCTTCGAAACCACCCACTCTCCCATTCTGCTGCAGCCACAAGCAAGGGAAATGCGGTTGAGGTTAGAGGACCATAGAGGGCCCCAGAACTCTTGCGGGGGTGCCTGCTGCTCAGTGAGCAACGTGCAAAGGGTACGGTAGTGCCACAGATCTTCCAGCTGCTTTCAATTCCACATGGCCATCCTTCGGCACCTTTACCACCAACTCGTGTAATCCTCCTTGACTTGGCAAAGCCTTTGTCACAGGCGGTCATACACGAAATGCTCCCAAGCCCAATTCATCCTCAGATTCATCCCACCATAAGCTGCCATGAATCCAAGAAGGACATTCCCTGATCTCCCTCCCTGAATACGAACTAACCCGGAGCCTAAGACAGATCTATGACGAGCGGCTGCATGGGAGCGGCTGGATCTCTCATTTGCCGCTGTGGCGGCCACCTGTCTCTTCCAAGATTGCAGTAGGCCAAGAGTGTCCCAGGAAAGCTTACACAATAGGTTCTTCAAGGGGGTACAAAGACCAGTTGGAGGAAGCTGCCAGAAAGTCCCGGTGGTGTGGAGGCTCTGGATGCTGCTCCCGGCATTGTAGGACAATCCCTTGTAATACAACACCTCACACGACAGGCAACCCACTCCCCCAAACCTCCCGGCAACCTGTCTGAGCACGTCACATGTCGCTCCCGCGCAGCACGGCGCAAAAGGCTGTACACTGCAGACGCATCTCCTTGGCTCACAACAAGAGTCAGGCAAACAACGCGGCAGGGGCTGTAATTAGGATGGGCTATTCGAATTATTCCAAATCATGTAATCCTCCCTGGGTACGTTTCTGGTGGCCGGGTAGCCGCAATATGGAGAGAGAGAGAGAGCGAGAGAGAGAGCGAGAGAGAGAGAGAGCGAGGGAGAGAGCGACTATATAGCAAAACTGACGTCCTGTGTTTGAGGGATGTGTATGGCTTTGTAGGGCGTTGTGATGTTTTCTACTTTTCTGCTGTGTCACAGAATTTGTCACAGAATTTGGCGGTTCGTCAGTTTGGGGCATCTTCTGGATGAGGTTTGTGGGGACTGGATTTTGGGCTCATGTTCGGGATCTGTCTTGGAACCAGCCGGCAGGAGTGAACTGGAATTCACTGGACCGTGACGCGCACGGGTCTTATTTCGCAAAAGGGGTTGTAGAAAAGGGGCTCTTCTGTCATTACGCTGGCTGGGTGCAAACAACTTCTGACCCAACTAGAAGCGATCTCATCTCACAGAAAAGGCTGTAAAGCCCTCTTGTCACTTTTTTTTGCTCCAGCGCTGGCACACCAAAACACAGACCTTGGAAGGTCGCAGAGCTCCAGCCGACGGATGCTGGTGAGCAGGTACCGCGCCATGCCACCATGGAGCTACAGGGGTACATGGTCGCACTGTCAAGCACATCTGGCGCCGACAGGTGGGAGAAGACTTGTTGGACTTGGACGGAAGTGGTGAAAGGACTGGAGGAAATCTTGGATTTCTTGGGCCCATCATTTCCCACACTGCATACCAGCGATTGAAACCCTCAATGCCAAAGCTGGACAGGTTAGCTCTCACTCCTTGTGGTTCACCCTGGGAGAATCGGTGCACCGGCTGCCTCCAGATCCACAGCTTTCAACCAAGACTAGAACGCCCCAAGCTCCAATGAATGCGAAATGTTTTCCATACCACGCGAAGCCCAGGAACATGCACACACCTGGCCAGAAGATGTACCTGCTGCGCCCAGCTTGAACTTCTGCGTGACATCGTTGCAGGGCCGAAGCAATCCGAAGCACCTAGGGCAGTACATGAACTAAAGCATTCAAGCCATGCTCTGTTGTCTGAACAGGTCAAGTAGTTTAGTAATGGAAAGCAGCACTGCAGCAGAAGCGCGTGTTCGTGCAGACACGTTGGCTCTTCAGACCTGGCACGATCATCTCAGCAGAAAAACGAGGCAGAAAGCCAGTGTTCTCGGCACCCCTTGCTGCATTGCCAAGCATGTTAAAGGTACCAACTTGACATGCCCATCTTCTTACTCTGGTTGCGTTCATGACCTCTGGTCCCATCCATGCTTGGAGAGTTGTCGAGGTACATCTACGTGCCTTGTCGGCGTCAGTAGGAGCTGTCGATGTACTGGTTGCATGTGCAGATAGCTTCGCCTGATGCAGAACTCTTGCAAGAGATTACGTAGACCAGCCGTCTCGCTCCCCAGAAACTGAATTGTGCCGGGTTCGGCACCTGGCATTCAATCATTGAGCTGTTAACGCAAGAAAACCCGCAAGAACATTTTCTGCCTGGCTCTGGGGCACGGTGTTCCCTGCCGCATCCACCTCTTCGTCTTCTGAGGACTGACTTTCTTCCTGGCATGGCTTTTTGTCTGATTGAAGCAACGAGAATGTGAGCAGTTGCATTTGTCTCATTGCAACAACTAGACTGTGAGTGGTGGCAGCATTGGCTTGACAGTAGGAGTTAGTAGTGGCAGAATGTCGGAGGAGGACGACAACTAGCTGCAGCAGCTCCTCGCTGAGTGCGGGCGGTAGGGACAGGACGCAGGATTGAAAGACTTGCGGGCACCTCTTCGGATGGAGGTAGGTCCAGGTCTTGTGCTCGCCGTTCAGCAGCCTCTGGCAACAAAAGCGTCATCAAGCTTCAGCATACTCTGCATGTACATCGTCCAAGAGGCTTTGCGGAACTGACCGACAATCAAGTGAGAAGGCTGGAAATGCGGCGGATCTTACTGGCATTTCGGAATAGAGGTTACAACTCCGGCAAGGCTAACCAATGGGCTAGGGTGGAAGTCCAGAGGAAGACTTAAAGTCAAACCGTAAACCAAAGTGGGACTTCACCGGGAGGTGCCAACGTTACATTCTCTTTGTTGGTTTGCTGTCTGATCTATGAACGTCAAAGGTAACCCTGTCATTGACTATTGAGATGGAATCACTATGAATCACTCATAGGGACCCATTCTACCCTCAACTGCCAAGACCCACGCCAGCCTCGTCTCGCCACTTCTCGAGAAGTGCAGCTTCTGCACGCCCTTACAATGTTGCAGCACGCAAATTTTCTCTTTTGGACAGGGGAATGTAACTTGCTTTCAAAATGGTCGACGGCATGTCATTGCACTTCCAATTCTGGTGGCAGATCTGCCGACACTCGTATCGGCACTGGCTACTTTGGACGCACGTCAGGATCCTAAGTCTATGTATTGGGAATTGTCTCAGGGAGACCCAGGGAAATGGCTGGAGGTGTGATACAAATTGGCCGAGATGCGAAGGGCTGCTGCGTTCTTTGCCTCGCTGTAGACTTGGAAGGCTTCCTCGTTGAGTCTCAGGAACTCCTCGCATCTTAGCTGCACAAGGCCTTGGAATGGAGGTATGAGTCTGAAGCATCAAACTTAAACAAAGGGATCTAGGAAATGGCATGTTGCTGTTGACGTGGTGTGCTGAGCGGCGAAGCAGGGTAGAGCATGCATGAGCCCTGTACAAATGCAAGACCCTCAAGTGGATACGAGCTTTTGTGGTGATTTCTCCTCGCCCCAGCTGAAGGGCCGCAGCATGCGCTTGGCTTCTGCACGGAGGCCCACAATGATCAGCGCCTTGGGCCATGAGCTGGCGGAAGGCCTCAACATCAACCTGAGGGCACCTTGCGGTTTGCCTTTTGGGGGTTGCCGGGCCTGTTGCAAGTTTGCTGAGTTTGCTGGCTGCCCACGACGCTTCCTGGCTCACTGTTGGTGATACCGGGGTCAATTCTCCCGGCATGACTTCGCCTCTAATTAGATTAAAATCTTTGACCACCGCTCTAATGACCACACTTCCGTTCCATGCAATAGAAAACTGTATCCCAGCTGCCACCCGTTGCAAAACTGCACTTGCAGCTCGGCGTGATCAGCCAGACTTGACGTCACTCACCGAATGCCCTGAATCTTCATCGCTAGCATGCATTCTGCCAGGGGGGGGTCGCCGGGCAGTATACGCATGCTGCTCCCTTGCCTTTGCTCCAGGGAGGTTTTCCCTGCACCACAGGTGTACAAGATAATAGACACCATACTCCTTGCTGCAACATATAACTTAACCTTACAACACCCTGAAGCCTCAACCTCAAACCCCCTTGATGCAGAACCCTTACACTTAAACTTTTCAGCTAGGTCGCGGCAGCCATGGCCTCTGCAGTGTTCAGCTTGTTCGGCCGGCCTGGGGTGGGAGAAAATGATGCATCAAACAGCGCAGCATAGCACCCTCAGCACTCCCAACAATGAGAGTGTAAAAGCTGTACTATGATCCCCAGTTCTTGGGAGTTTGGGAAATGCCTCGCATGCGGCGGACACCGTAACGTCTGCACACAGTTTCCACAACTCTCTTGCCGCATCGATTCCATGTGAGAGCCACACTGATGTTGTTATTCAGGATGATCACCAGGACCGATAGCACATGAGCGCTGCTTCGGCCAAGGATCCATAATTCACAGTGTTGGCCGCGACAAGAAACGGTAGAATCCTGGGAAGCGCAGTGACAAGTCCAGGGTAGCCTCACGGCAAGCCTGTCCTTGCCTCCCAAGGTCTGTCTGGGGTTTGGGACAGACAAGCCATGAAGTGCAGAATGAAAACTCACAACCCTGGCCCTATTCAGCACAGCAGGCCGGCACAAATGCCAAAAGCCGAAAAGTCCTTCTGAGGCGCTTGCCTATGCTGGCTCTTCCGCGGAAGCTTTGCCCACGGGATTTCCTGACATTGGAATGCTGCATGACGAACTAAACAACATGCTTAGATCGCTTGTGGTGCCACAGGTCAAAGAAACTCCGACATGCAATAACGCTACGCTCAGCAGCCTCCACACAAGAAAGCTTCATCTTCCTGGGTCCTCAAGACTGTAGCTAACAGAACTGCAGCGTTGTTTTCTGGAAACTTCCACAACCCGGAAGGCCTCCAGCCGATTCCAGCTGCAGTTGACACCAGCAAGACCCGCCGTCCTGAGTCAAATGGCAATGCTGGCCCGCAGTCTGCATCGATTCAAGGCAGCGAAGGAGCTTTGAAAAAGAGGCCCTGGATTCAGGCCTAGCTACGATCCAATCTTCAACCAGTTCTACTAACTGCTGCTCTCGAGATACATTCTATTGCAGTAATGCTACTTGCAGACTGACGGCGGCAACTTATAACTGAGCTGTACAGCAGTAAGAGGCCAGAAGCAGAAAGAAAATGGAAGAAGCTCCCGGTAGTGTGTCCATGGTTCTCAATGAGCTTTCGATCGTCCGCAGACACAGGGACATCTGTCATGGTGCTCAGCACGACCCCTTGGAATCCAGCCTGGCAGAAAGGTCCAGCTCCCCACGTCAGGCCCCCAAAGTTCACATTCACGTTCTACGTGCTACATAGTCCCTGCATCTTCAGACTTGTAAGGCCTTTCGAAGCCCCTGCCAACCATGAGTACCCTAATGACAAATGCATGCTCACACCTACTCAACGCTTGGAGGAGTGCACTTTGAGCTGTGCTGAAGATACTTACGGCCTGCCTGCAACTGATTCTGTACGATCAAGCGCTACTTCAGCTAGTCACGAAGCACTGTGACTGGCTCGCTCTCTATCACTGGATCCCATGATCCCAGCTTGCAAGCCAAATTTAGGAACACTCCTGATTCGATCGCTGCCTGTGGCTTCAAGCTCTTTGCCAGGCCAAAACCTGAGTGTACAGCGCGTTTGCAGGTGATCCGGATGAAGGCTTCGAGTTGCTTATCAGCAGGGCAAAGCTCCTGAGAAGAATCGTTACCCAAACCCAGACATCCTGTTATCAGGCAACCGCCCTCTACCTGCACCCGCTACGCGGAAAAAATAAATAAAGATGAGCGACGGCACAACCGCACACCGGAGTCCATCTTTGGGTCGTTTTGTCCTCAGCAACGAAATCTCCAACTTGGATTTGGCAAGGCCTCATTAAATTGAGAGAAGTCCCAGGTCCTCGATTTGGCTGTAGTGGGCAGAGGTTGTTAGTCCAAATGAGCTTATGGATGAGTGGCATGATTGGTTGGTGCCGAGGCTATTGGCAGCACGCAGTCGCTATCATTCCTATTACGCCTATGTCACGTTGCCTTGCTCTTCTGCAGCCTGCGATCCCCATTAGCTTCATGCTGCCCACATTCTGCATCCAACTTTGCGCTGCGAACCTGTGAACCGGAACGAAGACTCTCACGCCCATCAGCATCCATCATGGCAATGCAGAAACTTTCTCAAAGGGTTTGCTCATAGGAAGTCCATGAACACATGACTTTGAACCACTTCTACTTCTAGTACACCTATGAAACGATGTCTCTAATGCCACCACCGCAAGTACCTACTACGTAATGCTACCACCGCAGGCACCAGAACCACAACCACCACGAACACCCCTGCTGAGTATTACTGTTGCTACCGCTCGCTTGGCATCCCGCCAAACTCGAACAGCACCAACTTCGCTTTCGGGGCGCCTTCCTGCCAGGGCTGCATATCGACTGGAGCCACCGGCCGCTGCACTGACATCAAACCACTCGACAATAAATACTCAAATACTGTAACGTGTTTGCAGAATGTGGAACATCCTGACTGTACATGTGGTCTCTCAGTGACAAGTTCCTTTGCAAGGGGACCTGTGGAGACAACTCTCTCGTGTTTTTCTTGCATGTCGGGGACCCCAGTCGTAAGAAGAATAATCTTTTGCAACTACACTGTTTCAAGCGCGCTGGGAGGATCGATCTGGACTATACTGGCACGGGATCCAACAAAGTGGACATTCAAAATAGGTCTCGCAAGAAAAGCCATAGACCCATGATCTTAGCAAACTTCGCAAAGCTGGAAGAGCTATTAGGATGCCTTTGAAGCTCACAAAACCCCAGGTCACTACGCGTGGATACCTTTCAAATCCCTTTCCCCTCACATTTTGGCCTCCTCGCTATCCTCCTGTAGCCCGGACTCGGCGCCCTCGCTGCCAGACTCCTGCAAAAGAAGCACATGATCCCCCCTGCATGCCGTTTCCGAAGCACACCACCTAAAGCGCTCTCCTTCTGACCTGTTGGGGTGCTCAAGATACTGGTATGCTGGGTGATCGTTTCGTTCTCAGACTATGAAACGAGAAGCTTTTGCATCTATTGCGTTCTCTCAGATGCTGAGATACCATCCGGCTCTACTTGAATGAGGATGGCGGAGGAGCTCCCCAAACACAGGATGTCGCATGGACTCCTGTTCTAGTTGCAATTGACATGGGATCATGGCCCTGCATTTCAGGCTCTGTTTGTTGCTGACAGCCTAGCCCCCAGCTTCTTGCTTTCAACAATCCAGAATACAGCATGCGAAGCGCTGATTTCACTAGACCCAGCCCCACCCCTCGCCTCCTCATCGCTGGATGCATGTGGGGCAGTCTCAGGGTAGCCACCTTCTGTCCTGCAAACGCTCTTGTGGTATAAATCTCATGGCCCTTCCTCACTTCTTCACTGGAGCTGCAAGAGGTCCTGGCTTCTGCGCGGCCCTTGTGCCGGCCTGGCTTGCCTCACGCTTCTAGACGTCTTTACTGAACAGCAATGCCCCTTTAGGAGCCCGTTCCATGCTAATACTTTGACGGGATGCCCCAAAGCTCTGAAAAAAGGTTTCCAATGCCCAAGGCCTTTGCCACGCCCCTTTGCATCGGGCCGGCCGCGCGGCATGGCGGTCCAAGCGGGGCTCAAGCAGCTGTGCGCGGAGTGTTCAGGTCGAAACTTTTGAAGTGCAGGGGCCACCAGCTGCGCTGATGGTTGGGATGTGTTTGGTGCCATCATCTCATCGATTGACAGAAATCAGTCTATATTCCGCCTCCAGATTGACCCCTGCTAAGTTAGCTGGCTGAACTGCTGCGGTACAAGTCGCCACCCAAGAATGCGCGAAGCTCCGCAACATATGACGGAACCCAACCCCGATCCAGGTTCAATCCTAAATCTGCACTCAGAGCAACGCAGCCCAACCTGAACCAGATCCCATCCGTTACTTGCACTCAGAATATCCCAGAACAGTGCATCCCGGGACAGCTGGCGTGCAGCTGAACCAGCAGCTGAACATTTTCCCAGCTACCACGCTGTTGTCATACATAGCCATGTAGGCGCACAGACTTGATGCTGCTTCTCCGGTTGAGAGCATGGGATTTAGTGAATTTAGTGCACAGCCATGCTGCGTCAGATGATGTCATGTGCTTTCCAGCTGTAGTGCCCGTCATTGCGGGCAGGCTGCGCTCACCCGCCGCCTTTCCCAAGGAACAGATGCTTGATCGAAGCTTGTCTGTCGAGGTGTTCCACGTCCAGTTTCTACCATGGTCCCCTGCCACGCGAAGAGGATGAGCTTTCGATGGTCAGGGAGCAGGCAGCCTTCAAATCAGGTACATGTGGCGAATGCTTGTGCAAGTCACCAAAAAATTCTGCGGACATGCAGGCGGACGAGCTGAGAAGCGTAGCACCAACACTTCCTTGCCATGCCCCATGCAGCTACAAAAACCTTTCATGGGTTGAATGCTCGCCGAAGTGCCGGAGCAGCACGGGTTCAAGCTTCGGCTGCCACCACTTCTCAGAGAAGGCAGGCATGGAGTGGTGCAGCCAATCCAGCGGCGCAGTATCAAAGTTGGCTTCAAGAAAATCCAAGTAGGACCGCAGGTGCTTGCCATTGTACAGCAGTGTGCCGCCCCCGCCCCAACCGGCTGTTCCCCAAGCCCATGTGGATCTGTTGGCATCTCGTCGGAAGCCCAACAGCCTCAACACTAGCCAATCCTTGCGCTCACCGTGCTGCCGCAACCAGTCTGTGAGAAGGCTGCCGAAGCCCGGCAGCAGCTCCACATCCTCTTCGAGCCAGAGCAGGTGATGTGTAGTCGCTGTGGCCTGGCTGGTGAGGACAGCACTCGCAGCTGCTATAAAATCAAGTACGAGGCGAGATCTCCAAAGCACCTTCTCCTGTGAGTCGCCATAGGCATTCTTTAGCTTGGAGGGATCTTTGAGTTGCTTGTGCTTCCGTCTGGCTTGGAAGCGTGTAGCAAGTGGTTTCAGGTGCTGAAGGGCTATTGAGCTCGCCTCACCCTTCTCCCCAAAAACAAGCACCTGTAATGTCTGATTCGCCAATTCTTTGACAAAAGATGGCACCGACCGCTGCACGTAAGTAACCTCAGCCGAATGCTTTCGATGGATGATCGGGATCACCACGCTGATGGCCTCAGGCTGTGTTGGCATCAAATTCCCGGGCTCGTTTGCATCCTGCACCTCCTCTGCACGCGAACGTTCGAATCTTCGCTGCCCTTTCCCCGTGGAGGCTTTGGCCGCGTCGACCGCAACATGGCCGCGACGAGCCCGCAAGGCGTTTGCAGATTGCTTCACAAGCAGGCAAAGCTCCCGCTCACTGGTCGAGGGTGCCGTGCTGCAGCTGCTGGTCCCCGAAGCCGGCACGGCAAGAAAAGTCCAAACCACTGATGCGGCTGAAAGCCAACCCATGAAAAGGTGCGTTCAAACAACTATCTAGCCCTTGTTGGGGCCTAAGGCTGCGGAACAGGCTGCCCTTAAAGCCAAATTCGCCAAGCCATTGGCAAACAATGTTGGGGTATACAGATTGGAACCGGGTCTCCAAACCCACCACATCGCTAGCGGCCACTCACGCCCCAGTCCTTTGACTACAAGTCAGCTATTTGGGAGTTTGAGAAGTTCCTCCTGTGGAATCCTTGATAGGGACCCCTGTACCAAAAGTCAAGGCCCTGATGTTCAGAAACGCCAATTTCACCTAAACCCTACACCCTAAATTACCCTACACCCTAAACCCATTATTTGCTGCCCATCGTCGTACTGGGATCCTCCGGCAGCTGGGTTGGTCGAAGCTTCGGTCACCCTCGCCCGGGCTTGGCGGACCTGCACACAGAGTCACCGAGACGGAAAAATGGAAAGGCGGCGAGTTTTGCAGTTTCTTCCTGGTGCGGTGCCTATAACAGGGTCGCTATAATGACAATTCTTGTATATTCGCCTATGTTCACTCGCCCACGCCCTCTCAAGCACCAGCGTTTTGGGAGCTTGCCGGTGGCTGCAGGCGGCAAACTCAAAAGAACTGTCTTCCACTGCCAAAAGAGTCCATTGCTAAGCCTACTACTACCGTTTCTCGCTGAAGCGGCCCTTGATATGAGAAATGTGAAGCTACCACCACCCATCTTCATGCAGCCCCACAACGATGAACTTAAAGTGTATGCCATGTTTCTTGGGCATCCTACCGAGCCTTCTCTCTGTTTGGGGTGGGCAGTCATATCAGAAGCTGGATTCAAGACCCCTTGCATGAATTGCGTCTTGCCTGAGCTGGGTCGAGCTGCAGCCTGTCACACGATGCAGGCGCACAATGGCACGTCTGTCTATGGTTCTGATCAGTCGGCCACAAGTGGACAATGATGATCGCGGAAACGGGAGCAGGCTAGCAATGCTCATGGCATGAGATAGTTTATTGTCGGCGTGTATAGGCATGGGCCATGGGCCATCATGAAACGTATTCGAAAAAAAACAACGTCGGCAACAAAAGGAATAATTTGGGCGTCTCAAAATTAATTACAAAACCAGCTGCATGATTCTCAGGGCAGGAACATCTTAGGCTGCCAAGGGTGGGGACTCGAGGGAGGGCTCGCCGAAGTCTACTTAAAGGCCAAGCCCAACCCTTCTGAACAGCTGTGGCCAAGCAGCCGTGAGATCAAGAACGCTGTCGTTGTAGACCTGCAGGGGCGTGGGCTCTCTCAAAGTCTTTTCAACCCACTACTTTCGAGTGGGCTCCTGGACGAGGATCTCTTCGACATACTGAAAACTCTCTGGGATTTTGAGAGTGAAGAAGGCAACGAGATTCAATTCGGACGCGTATCTTGCTGACCCCATCTGAGCTCCGTTAGGCTGTTGGAAAACAGAACCGACCTGCCTCTGCCATGCCAGCTGAGACTTCAAACCTGGGTTGACCAGGGCATGTTGCTCAAGGCTTCCCCTCCCCGAGACCCCTTAAAGCTATTATAGCTCAATTGTAGTTCTGTCATAATATATAATATAACTATACTATATGATTATATTACTCCTTTTACATCCAGCTCGATAAGCACGTAGCAAAGAAGCACTAATGGCTAGCGTTGACCCTTAATCCTGCAACTTTTCTTGCTGAAAGCTCTAAAAACCCAGAACCACACAGAGAAGTACCTAGCTGACAACGATAGGCATTCTAAGCCCATCTGACTACTTCCTCCTGAACCAACATGGGGGATTCAACTTCTAGTCGGGGGGATTCTACTTCCAGTCGGGTGGGGGGGTTAGGTTTTAGGGTTTTTGCGATGAGGCTTCACACTTCTTTGTAGGCCCTTGAAACGAGCTACAATGAGGCCGCGGCCCTTTTGGAGTTCTACATCAGTGTGGGGCTAGCGTATGCTTCATACATGCAGGCCATATTCACAGAAGCAGGATCCATGCCAACGGCAAGTAAGCGCTCGCAAGGAGGCCCGATTCCTAAACCCCGCCATCGCCTTATAGTAGAGATCATCTTGTCATCTTGGGGCTGAATAAAAGAGGGCTTATCAATCGGTGGCTCCCATTGTTCACGTAAGCTTGAGTCATGACACTCCCAGCCGTGCTTCTTGAGCTGCTCAACTTCCTCCCGGCACAAGTTGGGGTTGTGGGGCTGGCAATACGCCAGTAAGAATTGGGTGTGGGAATTGGATGGCTTGCTGACGCACTGCAGTCTGACTCGACGTCCTTGAAGATCAGATCCACAGTGCGTGGGATCATGCCAGACTCCTCTGATGCCTGCCAGCTCAGCTCTGCAGGAACTGTTTCATAAGGCCTCTAGCCCTGAAAACTTCGACACCTGTGTCATCCCGCAGGGTCATCATGCTCTCATGACAAAACCATAAACTACCACAGAATGCCTCCTCTGAAGCAGTGCCCGGGCCGGTCATAGTGAAGGTCTTGCCACTTCCTGTCTGCCTAAGCAACATCAGCATCCACGCGACAGCTTGCACTCCTCTCATTTTGACTGAAGACAGTAGGTCCAAGAAAATTGCGCTTCAAAGCGCGACAATGAAGCGGGGCCAAGCCAGAGGATGCCCTTAATGGAATGCTGGGGAGATCCATAGAGGTAGTACAAACCCTACACTGGCAGCACGCCCCTTGATTGCCTGCACTCTCAGAAGGGCCCGGCCCATATGCCAGGATCGCCACCCGATATCCATCCAGGGCTGACTGGACCAGCAAGGCGACCCTTGGCACTGACAACTTGGAGCGGGGCTTTGACGACTGAAAATAGTTGAAAGACCAGGCAGGAGTAGCCGCCAGTGGCCGATCTGGGGACTGGGGACATTTGCTAAAACGAACGCCCAACACTGGCCACAAGCCTCCAGCGAGCCGCTTCATTTTGCAACGGTGAGGTGCCTGTTCTGGGACAGAATTTTCAGCTCCTTTGCCCAACCCGGGGACAAGAATGACTTCTCGTCGCTCTCATTATTTTTGCGCAGCCTTATCCTTTGATCTTTGTCTGATGCTACACTTATCTTCTCTTATGCCAGCAAAAGTGGTATCACTCCAAAGCCTGAACACCAATTGCAACCCTGAACTCTTGCCGTCCTGTTTTAACCGTCTGATTGAGGTGATGGCTCCTCAAAGACTTCTCCTTGCGAAGCAGCAGGCCTCCGAAGGATGCATGCACACAGTCCGAGAAGGCTTGACAGGCCACAATGGGGTTATATTGGGGTTATATAGGGCTAATGGAAAAAATGCAAGCTACTATAATATAATAGGGTATATATTGGAGTTATATAGGGATAATGGAAAAGAAAATGGAAGCTACTGTTTAGGGCTACCTTTCTCAGGGAGCCCACAACCTCTACGTAGTTACGGAGAAATTCTTCACGTTGTGGTAGGCGTCCTTGTATCATATACAGGATATATTCCTTCGTCGGGGATCCTTTAGGGCTTGTCTTGACTTCGGACTTTGAGCATTTGATCATAGCTTTCTCACCTGAATTCTAGGTAGTGACATGGCCCTAGGAGCTTTCAACCAGAATTCTTAGTCAAGATCCAATGCATTACAGAGGTCTCTTCCAGAAACCCGGAACCCTAAACCCTTAATTAACTGGGTTTAGGGATGGGCTGGAGGTGGGGGGCTCCACACAGGGCTTCATGAGGGTTTCATGCACATCAGTGCTTGCCATAGAAAAGGTTTGCAAAGTGCACTGAAATTATGGAGCATAGCGGGAGGCTTTCAAACCGAATACATGGGAATCCTGCGACCTTTGATCGTTGAGGATATTAAGCGGGTGGTTTCGTTGATGGATAGCCATGCTGATGATTTTTATGAGGTCGATTAGGGGCCCTTCCAGCCAGCCCCTAGATTGCCACGGAATCGTCCGTTCAAACAGTACATTGTCGGGTCCACTTTGCTAGGCCCATCTTAGGGGGATGAGGAAGCTGTTTGTTAGTCAGATGCCGTTAGGTCAAGCCCCCAACCAGGAATGGTGATCGCGAGGGGATCGTGGTGTCTGTAGCAGGTCCCTATGTATACCGTCAGGTCTGGGGCGGCGGGCCTGGCCTAAGACAGCTAATCTACTCTGCTTGCCTTGCAGCAACAAGCCCTTGCAAATTACAAGTCTGGGTAGCAGCTATGGGAATGGTACCGGGGCTTCGTGCAAAGGTAACGATCGTTTTGATACTGTGCGTAACAATAAGCAAAACCGAGGCATTTCATTTCCTAGAACCAGGACTCTAGTTGGGCTCCACTTGCGACCCGTGCCAGGATCAGCTTCAAGATTTCAAGCGAGATCCATTGATGGATTTAATCAGTCAATTGCTGGCCCTTGTTATTCTGGTGTTTGCACATCGTAAGATTTTCCTACAACACAGGGAGTTACATTCCAACAATAGCAAAGTTCCAAGGGCAAAAAATCCCATAAGTTACACTACAACGCTCTTAGAACAGGTGATTCGCAATGGTGTTTTCACTTAGCCCTTTTTGTGCTTTGTTAAACCGGCCCATTCTGAATGCATGCCAGAGCTATCGATCCTTTACTAAATCGTTTTTTGAACCCCAGGGGAAACAGATGTTTGAATGGAAAATTCCTTCCTGGGGCCTTCCAGGCGATTCGAGAAGATCCTGAAAGTCAACCCCATCTCCATGCCCATTCATACGGTGGATACTAAAATCCTGCATGACCTTAGTATACTGTAGTATCATAGTTCCCAAGGTTTAGGGTACTTAGGGTCATGTAGGATTTTTTGTATCCACCATACCACCCGGAGAGGGCCTCAGGCCCACTGAGCCGGTTCAATGTCATGATCCCTTTTTATCCTATTTTTGAGTTTGGAGATCCATAGGGCAACAAATTCCGGGCGGAGGGTAGGCTATTCAAACCGACCCTACTAACATTTTAGGGGACCCTTCGGGACTTCGCCGCTCTGATGAACCCCAGACCCCCAAAAAAGCCCAGTATAGCTTGATGAGGGAATATACCTTAAATTATTATACTAGGACCCTTGCTATGTTTTTAAGGCATATTCCTTAATTAAGGGGTATTGGGCTCCCTGGGTCCTCAAGCAATCTGATGGGAAACACCGCGCATCGTGGCTCTGCGAGCCTGAAGACATGGTCGAACTCGAAGTCCCAGGACCTGCTGCAACAGACTGGGCCTTGAGGTATCGCAGTTTTCGGATGGAAGCACAGGCACGGTTCCTGTTGACAATTTTCAGATTCAGAAGAAGCCTTGTTGTTCAAACCGCTGCAGGTCGACGTGGAGAGTATCAGGTGCGAAGGGAGGACAAAACAATCTGCTGACAGAGGCCTGAGCGGCCAAGACTTGGGGTCCTTTTCCACGGCCTTGTGATCAGCGTCTCTTTGAACGCCTGCTACTTCTACGCGGCTTCACGCCAAGAGGTGGAGTTCTGAACTCTTCATTCGAAGGATGTTCTCTAAGGACGTTCTCTCCGTTTTTTGCTGCTGTCGAAAGCAGAAATCCACACCCTCGAGCATTGTGGAAGCTGCGTGGCGGAGGTTCCCTTCAAGTCTGGACACATCAAAGACAGATGTCTCCCAATGGTTCCTCAGGCTTTTCCAAGCCAGGTCGAAGAAGAGAAACTTTCCACGCTTGACATTATCTCTACAGTAGCAGCTTGACAACTGTAGGTTGCCAGTAGCCGCCGCAGCAACGCAGCGAAGACTGATCACTGCTGCTGACCGACCCCACGCCCATAAGCCACTTTTCTCCCAAAATCTCAGGATGGCCTTCTCAGTCGTCCATGCTTGGAATGAAGTACAATGAGGAAGATCACAGCCATGGGCAGGGAGGCATGCCTTAACCTCAGGAGGCACTTTGGCCTCTTTACTCTCTAGCCTGGACGCTCCAGGCCAGCTCAGTGATGCCTCTCCCAGCCTGCCGGCCACAGCTTTACTACAGCTTCTTCGAAATCAAAAGTTGCACCCCTTACTGCAAAATAAACATGTACTCTGCCCAGCAGCGCCTTGCATGCCTGGACTCTAGGCCAAAGACAGTACGACAAGCAGTCACAGCGGCTGGCAGTCAGAGTGGCAGCATTTATCGGAGGCACAAAACAGAAAATAGACTTCCCTCTACTGTCGCTCAACAAGTGATCTTTTCTGGGCGTGTTAACGGGTCTAATCTGCGGGTAGGCCTGGGAGACTGATCAGAGGAAATATGCAGTTCAATACTGCTGACACTGGAGCTGTAGCCCCACTGGCCATTCAATAGATATGTCATGTCCAATTCATCCACTAGCTTCTGCAGACAGTGCCACAAGAGACAACTGTGTTCAATAACCCTATTTTCTTCCGGGCCTTTGTCCCCTTTGATCAGGGTGTATGCCAGGCCCCGACGCCACACTTCACGGCTGCTGTCTGTAAAGAAACCTCAGGAAGCGGGGACAAGATCTACAATCTACATGACAGTCTGGGGTTTGATTGGGTCCAAGTTGGATGTCCCCCCATGAAAGGATAATATGTAAGGACCCCCCATTTCTGGACACTCTCAAGTTATGAGCAGCAGCTAAATGCATTTATCAATATTCGAAATAAAGCAATCAAGGGTATCTTCTGTTGAGGGGTGGCCTTTTGTTTAACAGGGTTTTGGAACACTGCGTTTCGATACCTATCGTTGTCTGTATGCATCTCTGCTTTTGGACGCGCGCCTTCCTAGTTGCCCATGTTGGTGAACCGCTTCTCTTGGGGGGCCTATCATCCTACTAGGCTTCTGTTCCTGACCGGGCAATTCTATCCTTGCTAAATCTTGGCTCTTACACGATTATGTACAAAGGCAGTTGCTCATATGTAGTAGAGCTAGCTTTCTTTGGACTCCCAAATCATGAGTTGATAGGTGAGGACAAATTGAAGTTGGGTTTGTGCAGGTGTGGCAGGCTTGCCCCCGAGCACCTCCACTTAGGAACCTCGGGAATCATAGTCGAACCCAGGCGCGAATGCAGAATGCGCCACTGGAGAAATGCAGGGTGAGGTCAGCCTCATTCCGATTCTCGAAGTGAATCCTCGGAACTCGTCGAAGAGAGCTTGCGCCATGGTCCGAGGGGCAGCAAACGCGAGGTGAACGGATGCTTTTCCCAGCTACCGCTGTTATGCAGAATCCAAACCTGCTTCATTACGGTGAGGTTCCTGTTCCTCATGGCCAAGTTGCAAGTACCGGTCATCTTCCAGGACCATGTTCTCAAAATGATCAAGAAATCAGCTTACTATCTAAAACGTCCAGGCAGCTCGGAGGGTGGCAGTTTGTAGGTCTTGGTCAAGGTCAGCACAGGCCTGACACAAAGCTGGCCACCAAGCCGGTCTGACGTTGTTAGGTCCTAAATTTGGTAATTCTTAAAAATAGGGTCACATTTGGGTACCCCTCCTAAATATTAGACGCCGTAGTATAATCTTCAACCCAGGGCCCACAATGTTGAGAAGAACCCATTTAGAAACAAGATCTGGACGCCCAACCCGCTGCAGCGGCCCCTCGCATGAGATTGATTGCGCCATTGGGGGAACCCATGCATCTGTGGGTTTCTGCTGAGAAGCGTTGGATCTCTCAGCTTCGTTGCTCCGCTCTATACGCCTGAGACTCCTTCATGGTACGGGTTCCCGAAAAGTATCTACTTGAAAGAAAGGTTCCCTATTTAAGTCATTGCAGGGGAATTTCTCATCTTAGGAAAGAAGGAGAGAGTAAGGAGGTATTCTTATCTGCTTAATCATGTACCAGAAACGCCGTCATCTTCCGTCAGACGACCACTCCATTTTTCGCGCAGTCCGTTTTGCGGATTCCCTCCCTTCAACTCTCACCCTAAATTCCTTTCCAACCCAAAACCTCTATACCCTAAACCCCTTAACCCTCCCTTCTCCCACCTTCCTGTCCCAGTCCTCGCCGGGGGTCGCACCTCACAAGGCTCATGCCAAGGCAGATACCAAAACCCAAACCACAAGGGTTTAGGGTTCACGGGGTAGTTTGCAGTAACAGGGGTAAAGGGCCGTGAGGTCAAGGGGGTTTAGGAATCAGGGATTGGGGGGTCCGCAACAATGGAACATCTGATGGGAAATCAAATTCGAAATCCAATGGAAGCTACGACATACAGAGTTATATAGGGGTTCCTCTGGGGTTCCCTGGCAATTCCAATGAAAGGGTGACCCCAGATATACTATAATCCTTAAACTGGGGACTCCCATCTGGTACCCCCAATATTGGAAACCCCCAGCTTCATAGCAAATGACTTTCTCTTGGGTCATGATTTGGGTCTGACAGCTGAGAAATAATGTAGAGGCCGCACGCAATTGCAAGGATGACCCGCAGCCCCAACCCTCAACATCTTTACCATTCCTGTGCTACATCTTGCTACTATCTACGTAGCCTTGGTGCATTTCTGTGAGCCTCTACAGAAGAAAAGTTGCGGGGAATCAAATCAAAGTTCTCTCCGCGAACTGCATAGCTTAATCTGAGGCCGAGTTGCTGTTAATGAGCATAAACTAAGTTACTATACTACCAGGCCATTTTGCATCTGGCCCGCTCATCTACCAGGAAACGACATTACACAAGTGTAGTCCCCCTTTGGTAGATAGAATATGGCTTTGGGCATATCATAATAAGCTCCCCATATACTCCATATTCCATCTACTGAAGGGGGACTACATCTTCCGGCCCCTGAAGCCCGAAGCTTAACAGGTTGCCCAAGTGTAAGAAAGGGTCTGAAGTCTAAATATGAGTCCAAATCTTACTACTACTACTACTACTACTACTACTACTACTACTACTACTACTACTACTAGCACCAGCACTCCTATTACTCTTACATTTCATGCTATCATTAGTTGTTACGTACTTCCTTGGAGCTGCAAGTAATTCATCCGTAGGCTTGAGCGAGCCTTGCCGGATGCTGCGCTGAGGCGATCCAAGTGCCGTAAGGCCATCTCCTCCTTGGCTTTCAGGACTTGTTTTTTTGGGGATTGATACAGGTGGAATCCTCAAAAGGATTCATTCCAATGCTCTGCCCTACTCTCTCCACGTGCAAACGTCATGATTCAGATCACACCTTCCAAGGGCGCCTTCTGCACTTCTTGACCAGCTGAAACTCCTCTAAATTACTTTTGGTTCGCAAAAAAGGAGAGCAGGGGCGAGACCCAAACATCATTCACAGCCTCCCATACCCATGCTGTGCCCTCTCAGTTTCCTAGAGTTGGGGTATGGAAGCAACACGATGCAATCCAATAAAAGGACCCTGACTCTGCATTCATTCAGGAGTGCTGTGTGCACAGTCCGGCTCTGAGCGGGACGTCAGAAGCAGAATGAAAAAAAGACTCATCATCTTTTTGGGCTCTCTCTCTCTCTCTTTTCTCTTTCTACGGGCTGAACCTACCCCCATCTCTCTCTCTGTTTTCTTTGCAGAATCCAGGCGTCGTCAGAGGGGAGCGGGAAGACTTCCTCTTCTTCCTCGGCCTCTTCGCCCTCGGCCCCTCCCTGCAAGTGTGAAGGACTGGGCTCTCTATTGAGATTTACCACATCAAAGATCCTAGATTGTAGTAGGGGCGTGCGCGAGACTGTGATGAGACATAGCCATGCAGCAAAGCAGAAATCTACTGCAACCTGCTGTATGCAGCAATACATAGAGGGCAGCAGTTGTTCCAGCGACTTATGCGCTAGCCACAGACATGTGCCACTCCCTCCTGCGAGGGCACTCCTTTAAAGATCTGAGCGTCTCCGTAACACTATCACCATCGATGATTGCCTCCATAACCTCTGCAGCTGTGTAGGGGCACATTGCTTCTTGTTCATAGCTCATATCTATCTAAGCAAAGGCCTCCTCCAAATCATCTGGCATGAACTCATCGAAAATTGCCTGGGCTCGGACGAAGATATAACGATTCAAGCAGGTTGGATGACGCCAAAAGCCGGTGGGTCTTTCTTAACAGCTTTGCATGTCGTTATCGTCTACCCAAGGCCCTGGTCCTTTATGTCAGGCACGGGCCCAGAAAGACAGGCATGGCATCTGTATCCAAAGGCTCCCGCCGCAAACAGATGAAGAATCTAGGCTGAATCTATAGTCCCCCTTAAGTAGATGGAATATGGCTTTGGGTATATTATCATAAGGTCCCCTAATATACCCCATATTCTATCTACTTGAGGGGGATTTCATCCCAAAACCCTAAACCCTAAATAGTAGTTTCCATTTTCTTTTCCATTATCCCTATATAATCCCTATATAACCCCCAATATAACCCCCAAGGCATGGGCTTTACCAGCTTCAGGTCTGGATGCTGACCATGGGGGTAGCAACAGGAAGTCACTGGCTTGTGCTGTTGCCAGTACTTGGAGGGTCAGGGGGACTTAGTAAGTAGGGTAATAACTATATATGGGTTATAGGGGTTATTGACCTACTTACTAAGTCTCCCTGACCCTCCAAGTAGTTCCTGCTGCCAATGCTGCAGAAGCGGCTGCTACAGATACGACTTGCATCTAATTACTACCCTCACCACTTCTGCAATCCTGCTATTGCCGCTTATTCCATTACGAAGACTCAGCTTCAGCCCAGCTACAGGATCCAGCTCAGATGGCGGATGCCATGAGCCTTACTCATGCGCAGTGATTCACCATGCATCAGGTTTCGTGGGTCCGGGCTTCTGTTGTCTCGGCTCATTATGGTATTATGTCAGCGGGACATCCAAGGCACTGCTAGTCACATTGCTTTGGGCTGAGGACCTGCAGTGCTATAGCTAGCCATCAAGATCCTACGGTGGCACAGCTACTATCCCCGAGTGTTGCTGCTTGCTGCACTAGGTCAGACACTTGGCGTTATGTAGGCCCAGCGGTCTTTTCAAGCGACGAAGCAGGCCGGGAATCGGGGCAAACTGCCCGCATGTTGCACAAGAATTAACCACTGCTTCTAGATTCAGGATGTCTTGCCGCCATCCTGCCCCTTGCATGGCATGCAGGAGACCCATTGCCTGAGACCACTGCGAGCATCCAGCGCATGCAGCGATTCCCGCATTGAAGCTGATGGGCGTAGGCTGAAGGTTGGCATCTAGGAAGCTCAGGAGAGCCATGGCCTGCGTCCATGAATCACTGCAGGTTGCTATGGCTGCATTGCAGCACACTACATCCACCTCACAGCTGTAGAGCACGATACCTTTCCATAGCATGTCCATCGCCCGAACCCACTCAGCCATCTCCGAGCACGCGTTCAGAGCAGCGCTGCAGCTTATAGGATCCCAAGAAAGCATGCAATGGTGCCTGTCAGGCCCAGCAACTTATCTGAACTAGGCACAAAGGGAATATTGAAAGAATGGAAGCCTCAGCATGAAAAAAGCTGACCAAGGTAGCTTTTCCTGCCGCTGTTCTTAAAGGACTGCCATGTCAAATAAAACAACTGCGTGCTTCTTGGTTTGATGAGGCTTCCTGAGCAACAGCAACGAACGGTTCCACAGGCTCTGCCGCTCGAATCCATGAAGGGCAGCGCCGCAGCAAACCTGCTAAAATGGCCGGAGGTTTTTGGGAATCGGAAAAATGAGGATTCTTCTGAGTCTCTCTGATACTCAAAACTGTTGCAGATGTTCAGAACTCGTGGGCGGCAACATTCTTCACCACAACCGTGAACAAAATCCCTCAGACCCATTGGTGCATGACAGGTTTGCTATTTGTGCCCTCCGTCTCTTCCATCTGGGACCTCTAATGCATGCCTAAGCTCACTAGTTTCCACTTCATGTTCCATGTTCTTTTACATCTGATTTTCCATTATAGTCGACTCCATGTTCTTTACCTACATTACAAGATGACCCTGATATAAATCCCTATAGTAGCCCCATATACCCCCTATACTGTGATTCTCCAACTGCCAGGTCACACGCAAGCTGACTGTGAAGCCTCCGTCTGTGCTTGTACAGGCTCAGTGTGGGGGAGGGACCGGGCTTCAGTAGGAGCGAGGGATAACCTGAGCC
>CAJNIZ010006446.1:142660-188270 GCA_905231905.1 Symbiodinium pilosum
GTGACTGTTGGCACTTTTGAAGTATATCATGGAGGGGGTGGGGGGGATACCATTGGGGGGAGGGAGGGGGGGGGGCTGGGAACGCAGAGCGCAGGACCATATATGCATGCCTGTTTGTCTGTATATTGGGGGGATGTATATGGGGACACATCGGTTTGTTGCTTAGGGTTTACCATTGTAGGGTGTAGGATTTTGGATTTTGGAGCCTGCCTGTCTTAAAGTCAGGGGCTTTAGCCTGGCCTTTGGTGTTTGTAGTGTGGTTTTGGCGGTTAAAATCTTTTGTGCTCCAAGGGATAATGCAGATTAGACGGCTTGGGGCTGGGGTTTAGAGGGTTGGGGCGAGAGTTGGGGTTGCAGTACAGGGTCAAGCCATACAATTACCGTAGGGAGTTGAGACGGCGGCAGAAGGGCTTTGGATAATCTGGTGCGAGGTAGGCGAATGTGCTGATGATGATTATTGCTGAGGTGCCGGTTGTCTGAGGTCTTCCAGCATTTGCCGCCGGCAGGATGCGTGTGGCGGCAGCGCCAGCAATGCATGGACCTGGGGGTCAAAGCTGGTTGCATGGCGTCCCGCTGCCAACAAATGAAAAGGAACGTCAGCACAGAGTAGCACCTAAGACAAAGGGCGATTCGGAGATACGCAGCTGCCGCAAAGACGAGGTGCGTCTGGCCTCCAGCTGTGCGTTCACAAATGCAATCTAGACATAATGTTGCCTTCCGTACATGAAGATGCTACATTGATAGCTAGCAAGAATTGGCCTTTCTTGAGGTCCTGGAAGATTTCCTGCCAAGCAACAGATGTTGGGCGGGAAATGTCAAGCGGCAGTTGCGCACACAAGCAAGCACTGGCAACGGCGAGAGGGGACAGCTGCAACCGTGCTGTTCAGATGCTGAACCATAGGATCCAGCCACAAAAAATGACATTGTCCAGTCCTCATCCCAGGCCAAGCTGTCAGGACGCAGAACGAAGAGACCGGTCTGATCCTCATCCAGATACTCCTCCAGCATTTCCATGCATGCCAAGGCGTACGGATTTCAAAAGATGATAGACGGGCTTGATCCAAACGGATCCCCGGCATGCTTGATCAGAGTCTTATGGCCCTGACATGAACCTTCCCGCTTCTTCTGCCTCTTCCCGCTGCATGGCAATCATCAGCGACTCCCTCCCTGCAGACTTCTCGTAGACGTTGTCATCATCTTGCTGCCTTGTCTGGTAAACTGCAAACAATCGCAGCTGACCTCCGAAAGCTGTGACAGGAGATGGCTTGCTAGTGCAGGCTTGCATCAAACGCTTTTTGGGACTAAAGTCGTCCAAAACCTTGAAGAATGCCACAAGAAAGCCACGTTAAACATATTGCCACATACAGTTAGCTCCTTCCCTTCCAAGCTGCATATCAACCTCCATGGCTTCGTCGCGGCGAAGCTCCTTTCCAATTTTGAGGATCAAAAACATGCAGGGCTGTGTGTGTCAGCTTTTGTGTATAATCCGCACAGATCTTTTTGACATAGTTTGGAATGAGCTCATTAATACGCTCGCACAGGACGATTTGTCAAGACAGGGTCTGTCGTCGCAATCCCTCAAAGAGATGCACTGTACCCTGTGAAGAAACTGGGGAGCCAAGTGGCAAGGGATTTTATGGACTGTTTGGAGCTCGTACCGTATCCTTTGCCTGTCCTCCAAGGCTTTATCCCAAGACTTGAGACACACACCCGCATTGGCTCTCCTCGCCGGTCTGTTCAAGCAGCGCTGCCTGCGGGACTAACAGGTTTAGGGTGCTTGTGCTAACGATACATTAGCCTGCGGCATCAACCCTGCAACGCCCACCAATGCCACCACTGTCATTATCACTACCACTGCTGATGCAGCTGCTACGGCTGCTACTAGCACCCCTGCCAACCAGCGGCTGCCGCTACCACCACTACTGCTGCTGCTACCTGTTACTACTACTACTACTACTACTACTACTATTTCCACCACTACCACTACCACTACTACTACTCCCACCACCACCGCCGCCGCCCCCACCACCACCACCACCACTACCATTCCGCCTTCTTCGTCTACTGCTAGCCCACTGCTACTCCCACTGCGAATGATACTGCTGCTCATTTAATTGTATTAGTACTGTTGCTCTTGCTGTACTACTCCTATTTCTCCTCCTCCTCCTCCTACTCCTCCCGATCCTGCTTTTGTCTTTTGCCCTCCCGCTCCTGCTGCTCCTGCTGCTCCTGCTGGCGTTGCTGCTCTGGTCATTGGTTACCAGACCACGACAATTTCTGATGCGTTTACTAATTACTACAGAATCGAGGTAGAAGGCAGTGTGCTGGCACTTAATTTCTTACCAGAACTGCTTTCTAGTCTTATCAGCACTACTACCTTGATGTCTATAATCAGTCCACAATTGGTCCGTTTGCTGCCCACCAGTACCACCCAACGATCATACTAGACACAGGACATTGGTCCAATGCGTTTTGCACCGTCGAGAGTTCGGGCTTGTCTGGACCCTGAAAAAACCCGAAAATGTGCCAGAAAATGTGCGGAAAGAGTTTCTACGATTCTTGTGCAGCGCCAGTGCCCCCACAGTAGGAACTGATAGTGGGTGTTGCCCTCTGAGCCTTCTTCGCTTCGGCCTCAATCAGAATGGCCCCCGGCTTGTCTCCAGCCTGCTGTCCACCCGTTGGCATCTTTCATACGCCTACAACTGCTTGGTCAGCACCGTCTTCAAATGCTCAACACACCTGTGCACCTAATTACGCCGTCGTGACCTTCAGTTTACCCGGCTGCAAAGACGCAGTGCACTGCAACAGGTATTCAACTATTCATCATCGTATGACTGTGTAAGTGACAGACATGGGCCTTGAGATATTGGTCCATATAGTACTCCTCGCGCTCCTCAGCAGCGAGGTCGAGCAGGAAGTCCTCCAGCATGCAGGGCTTGGGAGACAGCTCGCTCTTGCTTCGAGCAGAGGCAAGAGACCTGGCCTTTTTGAAAGTCAAAACGCTTCAGCACTCTTGGTGTTGCATGCAAATGAGAGAGCTCTGTTTCCAGCATCTGTCTGGTCAGAACCTCTACAAGACCGTCAACTCTTCCTCAAGTAATCTCTCTCGGGGACATGGAAACGATGCCCCACGCAGATTCGTATACTTCCAGTCAGTGCAAAGCCTGCAAGCGCGCGGGGCCACCTGCGCCCACGAACTGCTGCGCCTTCTGCAGAGACAGATGCTTGAGTCATACTTTAGGATATTGGTGTGCATCAAAGTTTTTGGTGACAACTGGCTTCCGACCTTGACGGCTCGATCAGCTAAGCTAGGACTGCGCTCTTGCCAATTTGGCTTTACCAGGCATAAAATGCCGATAAGAATCGAGAAGACATGCACACCTTTGAAGCTGTGGCCGCTGGCATTTCTACCAGGGGTCCGGCGGCGTGTGGAAGGTGATAAAAGCTGGAATAACATGTAATAACAACCATCGACTGCAACACTGGAGTGTGCCGTGGCCTGAGCGATTCGGTCTTCCCACTCCTGTGAAGCGGTACACTGACCCATCATCAGATTCAGTGCGTGCGCTACTTGCATTGGTTGTCAGGCAAAGCATGAATCCATCATTCTTCTCACTATTACGACTGCTGTGTCAAAATGTTTGCGACAACTACTGCACCTAATCACAGGAACACTATGGCTTTCCCACAACTCTGAGCTAGGGCGGCTCCTGATTGTCGAGGAATCTCTGAGCCTTCTGCACGGCATGCACATCCCACATGGTAGCCTGGCCCCAGAAGTGTGCCACAGCTTACATATTGAGGTTTTGCAAAATTGGGGGGGGAGGACCTTTTGGGGAGTCCTCGCAATGAGGACTTCAGTATTTTGGGGTCTATATTGGGGTCCCCTGATTTAGGGACACTTCCCGATGGTGTTGCGGATCGAGTCAAGTTTGTCGCTGCCGTGCAGATTGCAAGGAAGGTAGCAGACCAGATCCAAACCTCACTGAACGGCTGGTATGAGTAGGGTTTAGGGGGTAGGGACTCCAGGGGATCTACAGGCCTTGCATAGGGATTGTATGGGGATTGTATAGGAATAATGGAAAATGGAAGCGACTATTCAGGGTCTAGGGATACATGTTCTATCTAGCCTCTTGTTGCCTCTAACAAGGATTACTTGGTTGTCATAAAGCTCGTACGTGCCAGTCTCGTGGTCGTGTCTTGAGGTTTGCGACTACCAGCATTCTGAGCCATAACTACAATTAAAGGCCGCAGCTAAAACTCCCACTCCCACCCAACGCCTCCAACCTTTACCTATAATCCCAACTCATACCCAATTATAAGATAGTAGTTTCCATTTTCTTTTCCATTATCCCTATATAACCCCAATATGCTCCCAGCCTCCATCGCTGCAACCTCTTTGAGTTTGTGCATTCTGCGTCGGCGGCTCCTCTCCTGGAAGGGGCAAGCAGGGTTAGCCTAGGTAGCTACATGATGGGGTACGGTACAGTATGCGTTGAATCCTTTGCAATGACCAAATCCTACACCCTCTGCCGGTCTTAAGCGCAAAGCGTTCAAACCCCTGCTGGCAAGCACCAGGCCTCATAGGACGATCGGCCTGGCAACTGCAAAAGCAATGCGAATTTGAGGTCTTTCACAACATGCTGATTTTGTTGTGTATGTCCGGGGGTCGGTCCGGGGGTATAGTACTCAGTCATATGTAAGGTTGCGCTGGCGTGGCCTCTTTGATGCTGACATTCAGAGCCTTCGTGCGGAATTTCGTTCTTGCTAGGGAACACTCCTGTGCAGTAGGCCATGGAGGCTTCTCAAAATTTGCAGGCCTTTAGAGGGACCCCATTGATCTGTGGGTTCGCAACTGATGCAAAGGGCTATGCGGTCCTTATCTTTTGGTAATTTTTGAACAAGTCCCATTGCAGGAGCTTCATATCAGGTGCTGTAAAAGGGTTGGCCAAGCAGATGTTGGAATCCGGCACCTGAGAATACCAACATATGTTGATGAGTCATATTGAAACTACCGGCAAGCCCTCCGAACTGCAACTGAGTTTCGGGGGTACATTTCCTGGGCCCTTTAGTTAAGCGTGAGGATTCTGAAAACTCAGCTGATGTAGGGGGTTCTCAACGCAAGAGGGAGGAGTCCAGTTCAGGAAATCATACATCCAGTCAGCGCCCGCCGCCCTCCCCCTGCAAAACAACCCCCAAACAAACTCGATATAACATGATGTAACCCTGTATAAGCTTCTCCATGTGATTGTAGAGGATGTAGGCTTTGACATGTAAATCGCAATCGGCCTTCCAAGACATTCGCCATCTGGAACAGGATGCGGATGGTGACCTGGCCGATCTTTCATGGAACATGAGGGAGCTTTCAAAGATTAGGAGTCCCTATAGGGAATAGGATTTAAGGTTTGTCATTTTGGTTGGGATAGGGAACCCGTGTTCAAAACTTAAGAAAGGATTAACAGGGTTCTGGCCATGATGCTTACGTTCAGAATGTCTGATTAATTGGCTAGGTTCGCTTCACAAAGATATTCAATGCTTGGGCACGAGGCTCCCCTACACTATTTGGGCTCCACCAAGACAATTATGTTGTTAGAGTTCCTCTCGGTGGAGTTCTATGCCCGTTTGGTACTTTGCTGAGTTTATGTTGCATGAAGGCTTTTGCTCCCAGAACTGACATCGCAGCGGATGCCTTCTTGTCGCGCACCAGGACCTTCTCGCCCTGGAAGCACCTGAGCTCGGGCTCGCGCAGAAACCATGAAGGACCCTGTCTTCAGTCAAAATCTCAACTTGCAAATCTCAAGCCCCGAGTAGATCCCAGTCGGACAACATCACCCATGTCAACAAAAACCCATGTTGAAGCCTATGGCGCTGCAGCAAGTTCTCCAGCGACCGCCCAAGCCAGGTCTGCTCAAGCATGACGTCCGCAGCTAGCGGGCTGTGGAGCTCCTGAAAGGCGGGGGGTGACGGTTCGGTAGGTTGCATAAGGTTCAGAGTGGAGGGCTGCAGAGTTCTTGGCAAACCTAGAGCCGGGGGGCCTGTTCGAGGAGGAGGAATGTCTTCATGCAAAATGTACATTCGACAGGTTTCCTTGGTCACCAGAGAGGATCAGCTTAAAACTCAGGATGATTGAAACATAGTCTCAGGGGCCCCAAAATGTGATCAGGACCTAGTTTGGTGCAGATATTCGAAGCCTCCCATGATGTAAGCAAACCATTGAAAACTCCTCCTCGAACTTCATGATACGAGGAAACAGCGCGTCAATCGTCGGATTCCTGCCGTCATGTGATGAAAACCGTACTCATCGCGCAGTAATGTTGGATAGTGAATAATAAAGTGGCCCAGAATAGAGCGAACTTCTGGCCGAACGGAATACTAAAAAGGGTACGGAATAGAGCGGACTGTTGTCCCGTACGGAATAATCACCATTAAATCAGAAACTGGAAAATGGTATGCGTTGAATTGGAAATCCCGGAGACAGAAAAAATTGAGCCCATTATCAAGAAAGTCATTTCCTTCCGAATTCCAGATCTCACTTTTACATAAACCATCGATTTCTTATTGAACCGCATATTCCAAAAGCCTGGCAAATCATCCCTGCTGAGGAGTGCTGCTGGCCCGGTAGCACGGAATAGCCGGGCTCCTATTTATGATTATTAAAAGAAATTCTAATTGGGGTGAGTCTGAACCGAAGAGCTCTGAGCCCAAGCGCCCACAAGAGTCCTGCCTTTGCAATTCTTCCTGGACCCAGCCCCCCAAATAACTTTTCCCGAACTTGATAGGGGGGGCCCTTATTGTACAGAATCCTCTCGTGGTTTGGGGCCAGTTTACGTTCAGAACCCTGCGTAGGATACAGAACCTGCTGAGAAAAAAAACACACACCAAGCTGCTCGACAGCTAGCACCTATTAACCTGCATGACTAATGACTGTATGCCACAACATAACACAACCCCAGATAACGGCCCCCAAAAGCATCCCCAACTATATGATCCATGGTCTAGTATCCCCCCCTTTTTTTGCTGCTAGTATCCCCCCTAATAACCCCGATAATAGTCCCCGTCCCGTATAGACTTCCATACATAAACCTCCTTAAGGAATTTAGACTCTGATGGCCGTAAGCAGCTTCGCAGCGACGGAATGCCACTGCAGCTGAAGTAGAAGTTGACCTGTGCTAAAATTCCTACACACAGGTGCATCGTAATCAGCCCCCCACACAGACACTTGCACCGGATCTGAGATGATGACGATGGCCAATGACAACTCCAGCTTCTCCAACTCATCCGACCTCTTTTCCAAGAGTTTCCAACATAATCAGAACAGAACGGCTGCAGACATCATTGCAAGCATGGACTCTAGACTCTAGAGTGCCACTGCGTTTAATGGGCGCTGAAACGCAATAAGCAATCCAATTCTAGTGATGTATCCTGCCGCACCCTCTGCCGAAGCAACATGGCACCTGAAAAAATGCCTTTGTAGACTACTGTGGCTTAGCCTCTTAAAGGGGTATATGCTGTAGGGTTCCATGTTTTGCGGAGAACGAATCCAAAGCCAGGGTCCCAACTCTCGATCGGTTGATCGCGCCGAGTTTGCCATGAGAATCTCCTAAGTGTCACTGTTTCTTTGGCGTTCGTGACTTTTGTCAGCAAGCCTTTGAAAAGCCGCACCCTGGTATGATTGCCCAGTCCACCCTTGCAGAAACAATTCTTAGACAGCCTCTCCCAAGCCCCCATCAAAAGCACTCCCAGCAATCATAGTTTACAAGTTCTGTATGGCTAGCACGCTCCTTATGATAAACCGCCAGTACATGGTACCCTATCCCGGGACAACCCGAATTCTCCCTCACAGTTTGAGATCTCGCGTCGCTGCACTCGGCCACAGCCCTCTCAGCGAAGCCCTGCTGAAAGTCCGGACCTCACAAAGCTGCGTGAGAAATGCACGTTGGTCTGCATGAGGGGCACGATTTTGGTAGACTGACATTCTGCACTTCTTGCACAAAACTGAGCTTCTATCACTTGCGGGTTCACTTACCCCCTTCCTACCCCCCTTCCCATGGGCTAGTTAGCTCCAACTACGGTGGATACAAAAAACCCTGTATGACCCTAAGTACCTCATACCTTGGGGATTCTGGTACTAAAGGTACTATAGTATATTAAGGTCATGCAGGATCTTTCATGTCAACAGTATCCCTAACTTCTTAAAAAACACCAGGCTGCCGGTGTCTCCAGGGGCCAGCAATAACCTCTGAAGCTGGCGCACCACCAGGGCCAGCCTTGGAGTAGCCCGGGGGTTTAGGTCTTTTTTTTACAGGACCTTTTCTCCACCGTCCGTGCGGCGCAGAACGCTTTACAGCGATTTAGGTTTTAGGGTTCAAGGTTTAGGATTGAAGTTTTAGGGTTTAAGGTTTTGGGTTTAAGGTTTAGACACGCGCATCGCACAAGTGCAGGCACGGCAACGGCAGGTTAAGGGTTTTTAAGGTCTGGATCAGGGGCGGCCTACGATGCCTGCTTTTTCGCTCACCTTTGTGCTTCCTGCTGATATGGGGGGTCCCTAGAATAAGGATTATAATATTTGGAGGTCATGTTTCCGGCTAACCCGTGGTCAAAAAGGCATGTTTGGATCGGGGCATGTTTCGGGGTACGTTTCGAGGCATGTTTCGGAGTATGTTTCGTAGTGCTGGGCTCTTGACAATGGGATGTTGTGGGGGTATGTATCGGGGTATGTATCGAGGTGTGTATCGAGGTATGTATCGGAGGGTCAAACATGCGCCCTTTCATGAATTCCTGACGCGCCATGTTTGGAAACAGCCATATGGGGGTCCACCTATTTTAGGAAACTACCATATACAAGTGCCTCGCAAAAGGGCAACCTGAAATAGAGACGCTCTCTAGATTGCACATGAGCTATAGTCTGAGGCTCCTAGTATTGCCTAAAATAACCCAATAACCCCTAGAATGCTCCCCTATAATTCCCCTTGAAGGAGTTTAGTAGGGCTCAACCCTAAACCCTAAACCCTAAACCGGGTCTTTGCGGCAAGCAGCATCTCCTCCGTACGTCCCTCCCCGATGTTCTTCACGTCAGACAAACACTTCACGATGGCCCCCATCTCATCGGGCTCAATCTGGCCTCGGTTCGTCATCGTTAAAAAGAGCTATATATATATATGTGTGTGTGTATATATATCCGCCTCATCCAAAGAGCTATACATATATATATATATGTGTGTGTGTGTATATATCTACCTAAATCTATCTATCTATGTATACATATATATATATATACAGTGGCCTCGGTTGGTGACTTTTATTTTCCGCCTTGGGCAGAGGTACCCAGTGTTTTTTCCAGGTGGATCGGCGATATCTATGCCAAGTTTAGGTGGCTGAGCTCCCATTGGATGCCAAGGTTCTTAGAGGGACCTTGCTGAGGCAGCGCATGACAACCAGCTTCCTTCGCAGACAGGCTGTCAGAAACAGTGGTATGGCAGGTGAAAAACCTTTGAATTCCTGAGATGTGTCTGAGGAGGAAAGCATTCTTGTGGACAAATACGGGGACTTGGCACTGCTCTCAAGTGCTTTGTCACCGTCGCCTCAACTGACAATCGCATATCTGACAGCGGCACCTACAGTGTCTGGCACCCATTTGCAAGCAAAGCTTCAAGTCATCGCATGGGATGACAAGCAGTTTCAGAAGAATGGTCTCTCTCCTCGGCAGAGGGGTCAGAAGAATCAAGTTTTCTCGACCCACACTTGCAGAATATGTGCATAAGAAGATGGTTGAAATCTCTTCCATCCTTCATGCAACAGAGATTCTGGGAGAAGAATGCCTAAAAGGACGGCTGCCGCCGTCCCTTTCACTAGCCTCATTAGCCTGGCTGAGCTGTTCTTGAGGTCTGCACATAAAGGACGTAAGGAATTTCAATTTTGATTTCCATGCGCTTATATTCCAGGATGTATCCCCGTGCAGTCATTGCTATTATTATTATATGATATATGATGCTATCCCCTCCCCTAATATCAAACCCCCTACCCCCCTAATTTCAAAATGTACCACAAAATTGAAGTATCAAAAATTAGGGGGAGGAGAAGGGGATTATGTGTTGTATAAGCTCGAAAGAGCATGTAACTCAATCAAGGCTCCCTTGCGTGTTCATCGCGTCATTGACCAACTCTCTCGCCTGGTCGTTTTCGATGCTCTCCTTATCTGGGCAAAAACAGGAAGTTACCAAAAAGCAATATATTTTATAGAGACAATGTAGGGATTATAGGGATTTTAGGATCTATATAGGGCTTCTATAAGGAATATAAACATATGTATATATATCTATGGGCTTCGTGATATACAAAACTACTGCCTGTATGATATTAATCAGACTACCATCTGGGAGGCTGATCCGGACAGGGGGACTTGTGTGTTCTGGACGTGTGCAATCCTAGATCTTATAGCTATACTCACACGAACGCAACTCTGCAGATGTTTGCCAAGTTATCACCCGCCGAGCGTCATCCTCTGCAGCGAAAAACTCCACTAAAACCACAATGCCTGACAAGATGATGCCAGTTCGCCACATCAAGATGCCTGTCCGAGACACTGTTGCTGAGAGTCGGACCAATCATAGCATTGGTGACCAAATCCTGGGACAGTCAATGCAGCATTCAACGCTGCCCGCGGTAGTGCGGATAACTACCTCTGCAAGTCGCCGGCCTCCAACTTGGATATTCCTATCCCCCTAGACCTCCCATTGTGTTATGTCTAGATCCCTTGTAAGACACTTTTCAGTTGCTGTGATGGGTGGGCGCTTGTTTAATCGTTCCCAAAAGAGAACAGCACTACCGCTAGAGCATACGTTGCTGCACAGAAGCCAGGTTCGCGGGAAGAAGGGATAAGGTGGGTTACCATGGGTAATTAAGGTGGTTTGCCATGGATTACCAGGTTACCACCTTCACGCCTCCGAATACTAGAAAAAGGGGTATCCCCTGGCCGTAGAATGCCTTAGACTCACTCAAGGAGTGACGTAAAATTCTGACTTCAAGTGGCGTTCTCAAGCTCTGCGAAGGGCGGCGCTTCGTGGTGGTCATCCTCCGAATACTTGAGGGCCATCTTGTATAGATCTGGGTACCTTGCAGGCAGAAAACACTGCTTGAAGGTGTCCCATCCCTGAGTTGAGCGGTTCTACACGACATGTTAAAACCCTCCAGTCACACATTATCCTCTACCCTGTTGCAAAACCTCATGCTTATTGCATTGAAAGAGGCGCCACGCAGATCTAGCCCTAGAAGGGGTGAGCAACATGCACCTCCTTGTGCTAAGGGTCCCCTGACCATCCCATAAAGGGGGCAGCCAGCCCCCAGAAAGCGGGGAACAAGTTTGAGAACCGCCCCCGCTTCCTATTTGGACGCTTCCGGGATTGTGTTTGAAACGTTTGAAGGCTTCTGGTGCCTGCTGGATTGTAAGTGGGGGTGAAGATTGTGCGTCCCATCTACACTGAGACCCTTTCAAAAATGCCCAAATCACAGTGTGCTTGGCGACAAGGAGCTTCTTCCCTCCCAGAAACTGAAGAAGAGGCGTCACTTTCCGCAGGTCTTCGACAACTTTGATGGCCTCGAGCAGGGGTGGGGGCAGTCTGGTCAGACATGGGAATCAACGTCAGAGCAAATCCAGTCACACCTTGCGGAGCACAGGCATAGGTTTACTAGAACAGATGGTAGCTTTGCTTGGGGGTTGCCTGCTTCTTGTAGACTTTGGGGTCTTCAAGCATCGTCCGGAGCGTCTTCGTCACCGCCTGTCACGGAGCATGCAAAGCCAAAGAAGGGTTCCTTGAAGGGACTAAAGGAAAATCCCATGAAGCCTCCAAGATGAGCGGGTCGACCAGATGAGAACGCAGAAGCTGACAAAGAACATCTTGGAAGCAGATGGGGTCGCAGCACCTCGACTCCAGCAAATGATTTCCCAGCACCAAGGCAAATGTCTGCTGCCAAGGAGCTCTTGCAATGAGGCATTGCTACGGGTCATCATGGCGGAGACGAATTGGCAAATGCAAGCAATCCTGAGTTGAACAGCTTTTCGCAGGCCTTTATAGAACATGTCTGTCCACAGGGGCTGCGCACTTGACAGCTAGGTTCAGCTGAGCCAAGCGTCGTCCTAGCTGGCAAGGGCAGGTCGTTGTGGCGGCCTGCTTAAATTCACAACTGCCCCCAATTTGTGTATGGGAACTGATGATGTTGACCTGCCGGGCACCTTGCCATTCTGATTCCTAAGTATTCATAGAATTTCGGATTGTAAAGCTAGAGGAGCGTAAAGCATATAAGTTGAATTACACCAGTCCACATGTCCAGGAAGCAGGGCAGGGTCATGCAACCTCTTCGCAATCATCAGCATGGGGCTTCAGAGCCTGCCTTTCGTTGCCGTTAGCACCTGGCGGAGACGCGCCACAACCTCAGGGTTAAAGTATTCCGAAATAGTACGGACCTTAGGTCCTAGGTTGTGGCACTCAAGTGCGCTAAGACCTTCCCTACTGCCCTTCCGAGAGGGGAAACAAAACTGCACATGCTCACGTGGCGCGCACGCGGAATTGCGACCCTAGATGTGGGTAGCCAGAAGCTGCTCAAGGAACAACATTTAATGTTCACCTCATATTAATAAACCCCCGCGTAACTGCAAAATCCAAATCCCGGGACGTAATTACAAACCTCCCCTGTACTTGCAAAATCCAACCTGCAAAAAAAAAATCGATTGCTGGCTAGTACTACTTTTGACTACGACGACTGGAGTTCCAGCTCACGGTCCCGGACACCCTTAATTACGGAGGCTCGGGGGGGTTGTTTCTCATTACACTTAACATGTAACTGTGTCATTACTCGATGGCACTATGAACATGGCAAGTAGCACTAAAAGTCTTCAAAGCTCGTTTTACCAGTGAATATTCTCTGCAAGTTTGGGCTTGCTGGGCAAAGCGTGAGGACGTGATCGGATCATGGGAGCATTAGCCCACATCAACTGTCGTTAGGTGGCATCCAAGCTGAGACTCCGGCTTTGGAGTGGATAGCTGCTTTGTAGAACATGTCCACAATCTCCTTCACTGTGCAAATTTGAAGAGGCGACAGCACGCAAGGGGCGCACGAGATCATTCCGCATATATTCTTGCGGCATCCTGGAAAGTAAAGCAATTTCGAGAAATTATGACAAGGCAGAGCGCCACTCTTCTGGATTTGGCCAGAGGGCATGCAAACAGTCTAAATTCCATCCCGCCATCCTGCGATCCATATGTGACGATGTTCTGCGTAATTTGCAGCACATCAATCCAAGTGCTCCTCAGACGCATGTTATCCTCAGATGCCAGGTGCAAGCTCCATTGCCTGCAAGAACTCTTCACTGCAGGAGCAGCCTCAGCTAACCAAATACTGCCCAAGCACAAACAATGCCTTGTTCTCGAGGTGCGTGATAGTCCTGCCGAATGGCGCATGAAAGTCATCACTGGACCAACATGTTTGTGCAGAACCCGGCTGCGCCTGGCTGCCAGTTCAGGTGATGCTGCTGTTTGCGCATACTCCTGCCGAAGTGATTTCAGCATGTCTCGCTCCAGGTCACTCGGCTGCCACCCACACAAGCTTGCATCCTACGCCATCGCTCAATGCATGGCTTCAGCATGCTCAAGGCGCCAGAGAAAAACGGGTCCTTTGGTCCAGTGATTGAAGCCAGGAGCTTTACCTCAAGAGATGCAAGCACACAAGCTCAGCTATCATCATGCTCAGGGAGCCTTTCGACATGCATGGCAGTCATGAGCCACGTGTAGTTGCAGCTCTGTACACATTGAGTGTAAGCTTCTGAGATTCCTGGGCTAATTTGTTTTTTGCGCCACCAGGGAATCCTGCTGCAATTTGTTTGCCAGGCAGCAATATGAGCTCCATCCTCGGTGAGGTACTCTTCCTTAGGTGTTTTACACGGAGTACATGGCCTCAACAGGCAAAGCGCCTCTTACTGCAGCATCCCACATGGTATGCATCATCCGTAAATACTACATTCACATGCAGTTGCTGACCCCAAACTCAAAGACGGGAGAACCATTGCCACCCTGTTACAGACTACTGACTGTATTGTGTTTCCTTGGGGAGACACTCCCTGAAGGATCCTGAAAGAGATGGTAGAAAAATTGATGAATAACACTCTTCATGCTCCATCACATTTGAACACACACAAATGGGAGACCTACAGGATACCTCTGGATTGGCTGGAAGTTGCTTAAAATGGAGGCCAAGTTCCATGAGGAACCAGTTGAGCAGCAAAGGTAACAGTTCTTCCAGGATGTCGCAGACTTCTTCCCTTCACAGTCAGGTACTGTGGCAGCCCGGCTCACATAGCACAGGCTTACGTCTTTTTCGTTAGAAATTGCCAGGGTGATTGCACAAGAAATCGTGTAAGCATCCCATAATCTTGTGCAACCAGATCACTTATGCACCAAATGATGGGAACGAGGCATAGTCAACATCTACTGAGCCCCGGGTACAAGAGATCCTTTTTCAAATTGTTGTTGATGCGTTAGTTTCTGGCTTTGAGTTAAAGGGTTTGCTTGGTGTTTTCAAGGCTCAAAGTTTCTGCATTGAAGCTGCAGGATAATGGAAAAGAAAATGGAAACTACTATAGTATATTGGGGTAATCTTGGGGATAATGGAAAAGAAAATGGAAACTACTAATGTTTCTGGGTCTTGCTTTGGGCTTGCTTGGACGCAGCGTTCTTGAAGGTACGGTGGCACTGGGATAAATGTCCCTGTGTATCTGCTGCTATACAATAGTAGGTGGGGCAACAGTTCCCAAAATTAGGGGTACCATTTGTAATAATAAGGATTATAGTATTCTGCGGTCTGTATTGACTATATTGTGATCCCCTCCCTCTAGACATGAATTCGCGCCACCTTACAACAAATCATCGGGTGGCCTCAGGAAGAGTTTAATCGAAGCCGATCCCGCACAAAATCTCAGTGCCACGTAATGTAGTGCCATCACGAAGTCCCGCCCCAAGTCCAACGCTGGTTAGATTCAATCCCAGGTGTAAGTCTGGCTGCAATTTGGACACATGTTTTACCTTGCCTGATCTGCTTCTCCTGAACAAGGTTGACGAGGGCGAGGAGCATGGACTTTGTGATCTCACTGTTGATGTTGGCCTTGGGGGTCGGACGCGCGCAGATTGTTGATGCCTGCTTGCTCTATATGCGTATCCACTGTCCAAACCAAGCTTCACAAGTCCTAAACAATTGAACACATTTGAACATGTTGGTAGATCTCCGTAGGCCCCCGTCAGTGACTTCGTTAGAAGCTTTATCTGTACCCCCGGAACTTAAATTCCAAGAAACTGTACAAGCCAGCAGAACTACAACGCGGGAACTCGTTACTCGCATCTCAAAACTTTGACATAAGACAAAACAGCTAATGCACCTCGCCAAAGGCCAGCACGGTAGGGACCACTATGGTTTTGACTCCACGCGCCGCCTCCTCGCGGCCTCGGTTACGACCAATGCACCGTTAGCACAGGACGGTATTAGGCTTCTTGCTTGTTTGCTGACCTTCCTGCTCCTGCTGCTGCCACCACTTTTGCCGGTTGCTCCAGAGCGTTAGCCAACTTCCCGTTTGCAGGGTGCTTACAAGAAGCATGGGTTTGGCCAGGGCTCAATGATCGCTGCTCAACATCATCCGTCGAAGCAGATCCAGGCAGCGTTGGCCAAGTCCATGGGAGACGACACAGGAGAGGAAACCTTGAAAGCCACTGCCCCCTCATTTCAAGCATACTATAATATACTTAACATACTATAGCATACTATAATATACCACAATATACTATAATATGGGAAAACCCTCAGCAGTCTTTTGGTCCTGATCTTGGGTTCTGGGGATGCTGGGAACTGAAAGCCAAGAGGCCTAGAGTGTCCACCAAGTTGTTCCGGGCAGTGTCATGCCGCTCCATGACCTTCACAATATACCATTATACACTACAACATAATATACACTATCATATATCAAATATACTATCATATACTATAATATACTATAACATAATTAAGGCATCCCCGAAGTGCCTGTGAAGAGGAAGGAGCCTCTCTGAGCCCCCTGCTGCTGTGATGAGCTCCAGGATGTATGACACAGTGATCTCCATCTCCTGAACCGTGACACATGATTGGTTCGTGCAGGACTCCGCCCATATTGTGGCCCTGACCTTTCCAACCAGCTTAGCAAGTTCCCTTCAGCCGCTCTTGTTAAAAAGTCTCCTTGTCAGAGCCACCATTGTCCATGCCGTCCCAAAAGGCTTGTTCGACGTTGAAGCCCTGCATGGGGCAGAATGAACAAACAAATGGCAATCTTCTGGAAACATGAATTACCCCAGAACCCAACTCTGTAGTTGACACACTTTCGACTCAATCTGCAGCCAGAACAAACCTCGTTGTCGCTGCTCTGCGCCCTCAGGGCAGCGTTCTCGCGGACCACAGCGATGCGAGCAGCCAGCGCGCTGGATTCCTACAGAGCTCAGGGCGAGGGGCTCACACTGCGCTCTCCCCATTAGTAGGCAAGGACGGCTACTGGGAAGATGAATGACGAAGAAGGAAGGAAGGACTAATGTTTTGCAATCACCACCGGGAGACTTTCATAGACATCCCCGGCCTCGAGGATCTCCTCAAGAGACTCCATGATCAGCTTCAGCTTGCCAACTCCAGCCCCCAGGGCTTTGACCCTGAGAAAAAAACAACAATTTCCCAAATGAAGGCTTGCTTAAGGCATATGTGGCAACAGCATGGTTTAGGAAGATGCTCTGGCAAGGAGGCGGCCCCTTCCTGAATATCATATAGGGGTTATAGAGGAATAATGGAAAATTAGATGGAAACTGCCATAATATAATAGTGTGTGTATATATATATATCTATATAGGGTTATAGTGGGGTCACTCACAAGTAGGTCAAGTAGGTGCCGGGCCCCACGCCCGCGTTGTTCCTTCGGCGCGCCAGTTCCTCCTTGCATGCGTAGCAAGTTGGCAGATCGCAGGCGAAGCAGACGAAGTCGTGTGCATGCTACTTGGACTATGGTCTAAACTCCTAGTATCCGCCTTTAATACCCCCTAAAGTAGTCCCCATATAACCCCCTTTAAGGAGTTTAGACTATAGCTCACTCGGCGAAAGCAGGGAAGGGTACCTCTGTGCCTGTTGGCTTGGCAGTCTTTGCACGAAGCAACATAAGAAGCTTCTTGAATTCTACTGCACAACTTGTGAGTCCGTAGTCTCAATGGGAACTAGATGGAAATAGCTCGTGCGTTTTCTTTGATACACATGCACATAGCCGTGTTGAAAAAGGAGCTGTTATGCCCTTTTTCTGGGCCTGCCTCTGCTGGAAGCTGGCATGCTGTGCTTTGTCTAACCACTCCTGCCGCTTCTTGAAAGCAACATCGTAAACATCCAGGGCCAAGAGGTTCGTACTCTCGATTTCATCCCGCATGTCCCTGAGTAGCACCAGTGTTCTCAAGACATGCAGGACTCTGCATGCCGATCAGATGACTGCATCAAGGCCATGTGCACATCTGCTACACATCCGTGGCAGCGGACGAACGGGGTGCTTGAAATCAGGAGCCTTCATCATTTGCGCCCTATATCGCCCAGTGTACCTTCGGGAGAAAGGGACCCTAGAGTTCATGTTCTGAGTGTACCTGCGGGACTGTGTTCATCCAGAACCCCGGGCATCGTGAGGATACTGCAGGTTGGCTGCTCCCCGTGTTGAGAACAGCATCCAGCAGTATTGATTGTTTCTGCGCTCATAATGTAGAAAAACGCAAGCTTCATAGAATCATACTTGAATATTTGATTCCAACACAGACGAGAGAGCAACTCAAAAAGGACGGAACAGTCCATCGTTTTCCGAAGGCCTTCTTCACCAACTGCATGATTAGGATTAGTCTCTCAGCTTCCAATATGGCATGCCTCGGTGCGCACCAGGCTGCATACTGATGATGCAATCGTCGAGCTTCTGCAAAGATTTGAGCCTGCTCACCTTCGCCATCAAAAGTAATTGCAAAAAAAGAACTAACTAACTCGCCCGCCTTTGCGCAGTCTTAAAATCATGCATATCTCTGGGGCGCACGATGCTCAATATGGAGGGTTCTATCATTCGGGGAGAACGCATCCGGGTCCGGCTTTGAAGCATCAACCTGCATGCGCTTCGAAGAAAATTCCTTCCAAAGAAAACAACTCCCAAGGAGAGCTCAGTCACGACGTAGATCTGGTACTCCTTGAAGCAAGCCTCAAAATGAACACCATTCAAGTCAATTTCGGGGTTACCTTCGGGACCTTCAAAATACTAGAGTATTGAATTTGCCTAGGAAAGAAACCCCACGCAGGCAAACATGTTCCAAAAACCTTTGAACAGCACGAAAAGTCCCAATACTGTCCCAGTTGTTGCTTCAAGCCCAGATGCCACAAACTTGTTGTGGTAGAGCCTGAGGTTCTGAAGGCTACGCAGGTGGCTCATGGCATTCAGTGCTTGCGACAGCTGCGAGGGGGTCCAATCCTGAGAGCGCGTGATATCACGATTAGCACGCTGACACGTCCCCCCGGGCCTCAACAAGAAAACTCAGGAGAAAGTGTGCCAAGCGTGGCGGCGCTCGAACTCGTTGTAGGCTAGATCGAGGCGCTTGATGCGCATGGCGGACTTCAGATTTTCGAGGCTGCCGCTGAGCTGGTTGTGTGACCTGGCACCGCACTGTAAACGGCTGTGCTTGGCGGACACGTGGGATCCTGGTGGGCGCTGAGCGCATGTGCCAACATGTGCGTTCCGCTCTACTCGACTCCCTTACACAGTACAGTCCTCAAAACACGCAGGGACCCTCAAGCAGGGATCCTGATGATGGCAACACAGCTTTTCGGCTCAGGGTGAATGCCAGCATGTCACGGGTCTCCAGACAAGACCGTTAATCCTTGCCGGGAGGATCCTTAATAAGCTTATGAGCTCTTCTTAACTCCTAACCCCCTTACTAGCCCCTATAGTACTCCCCTATAAATACCGATATAATCCTCTATATAGCCCCCTTCAGGGAGTTTCGACTATAGCATGGCAGGGTAATCTTGCCCACACCCGTCCCTCTCAACAATCCCAAGACACAGGATCAGCACTTCCAGCGACGGCAGAAGGCCTAAACTCGGCCTTTGCAGGAGGTTTCTTGTTGAGTGAAGGGTTTAGGGTTTAGGGTTTAGGGTGGAGTCCCCATACTGTCGGTATTGCCCTGAGTTTCCTAAACCAATGAAGCATGCAGGCACAAGGAAGCTTGGCTGCGCTGAAGATAACTAAGCAGCTCCTTCATCATCTTGTTCCCTCGCATGCAGACCAGCACTATCCTTCTCCCATGAGTGAGAGAAAGAGTGAGTGAGAGAGCGCGAGAGAGGGAGAGAGAGAGAGAGAGAGAGAGAAAGAGTGTCACAGCTCATCGGCTCAAATGGGAGGATCAAAATCTGGGCATGAGGAGTTTGAGGCCCTTGCAAAATGGGACAACGCAACCAACTCCAAGTACAATCCTTAGATAACCTTGCACCTTACGCAGCCCCATCGCTGCATGGCTAGACCCGCCGAGCTGCATAGTCTTCAGCAAGTTGTAGGCCAGATTCCTCCCAGGACTCTCCCATGTTGTAATTTGTTGAACGGTCTAACAGAGTCTGACCAAGACATCCCCTGAGGCCGCAATTACTGCAGCTGTGGCTCAGCTCCACAAGCTTTGGCAGGTTCAAGGAGATGCGGGAAAGGAGATTCTTTCTGGCCTTTGAACAATCAATGGCTGACAAGATGTCAACCCAAATGCACACAATCAAAGCTGCTCGCGTTGACAGTGCTGGGCCCTCCAATCGAAGACCTCCTATTTTGCCATAGAGTTCTGCACCTGCTTGCTTCCTTCGTACCTTCTGCATTTACACGATACATCCCGCCCTCTACCCCAGACAAGCCATGATGATTACAGACCATAACGCCACAATGCCAAATGGCCATGATCGTGTGCAGGGCATCGTATCCGTTGGCTTTGCTCAGGACGGAGATGTCCATCAAGTGATTGTTGGACACCTGTGGACTTGCTGCAAACATGAAAGGGGGCATGGGTGTCCATTAATGGCGGACAACTTTCTGGTGCAGCATGGTGCAGCTTTGATCCCTTCCCATTTCCAACAAGAACGAAGCAGCCAAACAGAAAAGGAGCTCCCAATATTTTCGAGCAAGGTGCATCCACCAAATTCACCCGGTGCTTGTTCAGCTTCGGGTGGAGAAGCCCACCTGATGGGCCCTCCAGCGTGTCCAGCTGGTAGCGGTCGCCTGGGGGTCGGAAGCAAGTATTCAAATCCACTTACCTGGTTACGCTACTTCCGCAAGGACCGCGGGGTTTCGACCGAAACTCGGGCGGAGTGCCTAGTCCCTAGCACGCACACGTACTCAACCCAAAGTACTGCTGCGGAGCACAGCCGTCATCTTGCAAGCGCGGAGCTGCTGAAGTCAATCTTTGTGGGACGCTGCCTTTGAGGGGTCATGAGCGTTGCATTCAAAACCAGTGGACAGACATCCAACCTTGCCACAATGTGGAGAAGCAACTGTAGCATCATACTCCATTGACTCCACTGCAAGCGTGGCACTGCTTCCAGTCTGCCCCGATTACGTTTGCGAAGTCCTCATCTTTCAAGGACGTCACCTGGGTTCGCAAAGCGATGAAAACTTCAGGTGGACACGCGTGCGCAAGGATTCAGTAAATTGCCTGAATGCATGCTGGAAACATGGATGCTGCGCTCAAAGATCTCGTCCAGCTCCCGCTTCCACTGCAAGGCGAGCGAGCAGTGCAGCAAAGCACTGCCACATCAACATCACAACTGAGTCACGCCCGGCAAAGGAAGGAGGAATGCTGTGGCACCCAAACTGAAGTGATTGACGAGGGGAGTTTGCTCAAACTGCGCATTCCAACACTGGCCCCGTTACGGCGGCAGGGGGGTTTGTCTCGATTTCAGTAAGATGGGAAGAGTTGCGGATTTGCCCTCCTCCTCCAAACAGAGAGATTTGTTTCACGCTATTATTTCTACTACTAGCAACAAAAACAAGAAGAAAAATAATCTTGAATATCACTATCACTATTATTATTATACTAATATGGTAGTTTCCCAAAATGAGGGGACCCCAATATTAATAGACCCCAAAATACTATAGTCCTTATTATGGGGACCCCCAAAAAGGGTACCCCTAATTTTGGGAAACCCCCATATGATCCTAATTCTCTGCGGGCAAAAGCCTCACCTTGGCTCTTTCGATCTCTGCAAGCTGCTCTTTTGAGAGCCTGCCAGCTGCAGGTCACATGGTCGGAGCCCCAGAGATTCACCTGATTACTACTACCACTACTACTACTACTACTACTACTACCACTACTACTATTCTTCTTACAATCATTATTACTATTCTTGTTACTACCGTTATCATTAGTCGTATCACTCTTACGATTATTCTTATTGCAGTGACTCATATTAATTACAATTATTATAACGCGTATTATTGCCACGATTTTTTCTGGACGGCGAGACGGCAAAGCACCCATATTCCCTGGGCCTCTGGGGTGACTGGCCAAGGCGTATGCTGCCCTGAGCATGGAGGGATCAGAAAATCATAGTGGGTTTAGGGTTTGGGGTTGTCAGTTGTTTTAGGGTTAGCAGCCCCCTCTGCCAAGGCAGGTTCTGACCATTAAAGTAGGCAGGGACCCAATGAGTTTTGAGTTCCTCTGCGAAGAAGCCCGTAAGCTGCCTTGAGATTTAGATCTTTGATCAAAATGCTGTGCATCTTATGATGCCTTGGTGCCGAGACTTCCAAATGAAAATTCGCAATGATGATGATGATGATGATCAGAAATTCCGTCTCTGTCACTGTATCAAGGGCAATTCCCAGGACGGGGAATTCTCTAGGGGGAGGGACTAGGTAAGGGCTACAGTATATTTGGGATTAGGGTAATACTGGGTTATATGGGTTTTGGGGCGTTATGTGAGGTGTATATACGGCTTTTGCAAGGCCCTCTCTTGACAACTCCCTCCTGTAGTTGCCCTACACAGTGCAAGTTTGGCATGGTCGAGCCTGAGAATCTGGCAAGGTGGTTTCTCTACAACAATCCTGTGTAGCCCTATATAATCCTACATAATCCTACGTCAACCTCTCTAATCCCTGTGTGGCCCCTATGTAACCTTACAATCATTACAGCATGGTCTGGTTGATTCCACGGTCTGCTCTCCATGTTGAGGGCTCGGCTCTTCGGCCGCGCACAGCAAACTCCTCCATGGCCATGTGGGCATTGAGGCCATGCAGTCCCACCTGGGTCGTGGCAAAGTTCTGAGGGGAGATTTGGAGCAACGCGCTTGAATCTAACGCGCTTGTCCGAGTCCTTTCAGCTTCAGCGCACAGCCGTATCCTGGCATGAGGAAATGACCTGGCAGAACTGCCCGCCTCCGAGTACCCGGAAGGTGGGTGGCTGCGCCCCCGCGTTGGCACTTGAGCCGGTTTGCAACATACAGCAACTTCCCATGCCGAGCATGAACAACTGTATGTAGCCTTGAGCACTTCATCATTTTCTGCAGGCTCTCTGTCTGAAACGTAGCGTTGCGTGGTCTGCAAGAGCTCTTCCTGGCCTGGTTTGCTCGCTAAGGCCAGTGACGTTCAAGTGCGGGGCACCGTAGACCTGAGCACAATTGCAGGGGGAGCAAGCTCGCAATCCTCAGAGGCACAACCCATCTTTGAGCCCATGAAGCCGTGCGCACATGATTTGCTATGGCTGGAGGCTACATTTTGAATGTTTAGGCATGAAATTGCTAAGACCGCACAGATGACAATTTAAGGGTGCGACACCACTTCAGCATGTGAAACTCAGCAGGGCTAAGGGCGGTTCCGTGATTCCTTGCATGTCATCACGAAACTCCACAGGCAGGGTCTCTGCTGCCTCCTCCTTGACAAGCGAAGCATCTTGTCAGCCAGCTCGATACACACACAAGGTTCGTTTGCGCGATGCTCTTCGACCTAGCTTCCAACCCTCTCTTGAAGACACATCATAACTTTCATAACGTATAACATAACCCCACAGTCCCAAGACCAGTCTTGCGCCATGTTAAATGGCCATCCTTGCAAGATGCACACAGGGAAGCTTCCAAACATCAGGCTCCAGAGCTAGACCGGTAGACCCTTCACCCTGGAGTGATTCATCTGTGTAGTTGTCCAAATGCTGACCATCTCCTGGGGACCCCATCAAGCTCTACTTGTGTGACAGCCTCAGCACCCCTGTTTCCCAAAAATGTAGACCCTCAGCCAGGGATCTGGGACCCTGATTTTGACAGTCACGATGCCTGGCCAGGTAGGGCAGGTCGCCATCTGCAGAACACCTGAGGGACACAGCATAAACTGGGAATTTCCCAGAATTCTGGATCCTTGAGCTGCGTCCATGGTGTGGATCATGCATCTAGCACGACCCTTCAAATTCCGACCTCCTGCAAGAGGGGATTGTGCATGGTCCATTTTGGGCTTGATTTGGACAGCCTATGAAGCTCGTTGAAAAAGGAATTGTAGCAACAACCCGTTGGATTCTGGTCGCCAAGGTCTTTTCCAATCACTGCTGCCGGGCAGTCTATGACAAGCTGCGTGCTTGTTATAGCCCCAACTTGGCGAGAATCGCAGAATGCGCGCGCATCAAAGTGATCTACTCACACTAATTGAAGTTGAGAGTAGAGCTCATGTGAGCTAGAATCTTAAATCCGAGTATCCCCCTGAATAATCCTATAGTACCCCCCCTATATACTCCCTACATAACCCCCTTTAAGGAGTTTAGACCCTTAACCCTCAATAATAGCTTCCATGTTTATTTCCATTCTTCTTGTAGAATCCCCTAAATACCCCCTTCAAGGAGTCTAGATAACCAAACCCCTGTAAGAGGGTTTCAATGGTCAGGACGGTACAGTACCAGGCAGCGAGGGTCTCTGAGATGGGCAGGAAGCTGAGTGCCGCACCCGCACGTTGCCCTTCAAACTCAGAATCTCCTTAGTAGTAAAAAATAACAATGGTAGTACTAATTACAGTAGTAATAATAGTACTAGCAGTGACTTAGTTGTGATAGCACTAATTATAACAGTAATCCTGATAATAACTTTGATTACAATAATAATGAGTAATACATCTGAATTGCTCTCACATGTCATGATGTCTTCCTGCAACACAGGGGGATGCAAGTTATGAAGCACATGGAGGTGAATCAAAACACCATGAAATACCTGGCAACTCTGACCGACTCTAGCCGCAAAGAGCAACCACAGCCCTGGAAAACAAGCGATGAGAGGTCTTCAAGGCTGAGCTCAGAGCTCCCATATCTTAGGGTCGCTATAGGGGTAGATACAGGTTCTAAGGGGTTTCTTAGGTCCTCCTTCAAGACTATGTGGGAAATATTTTCAGGAACCCCCATGCGTCCCTTCTTGGCACCGGAAAACGGAACAAAGAGACGTGGAGACGCGTCTGCGCCTTATCTAAGCCTCCTCCTCCTCCATCACCACCTCTACCCAACATCGAGAAGAAGATGAAGAAGGGGAACGATAGAGTCGTACCCCTGACACAAGCTTGTGCATAGCTCGGCCCGAGCGGCGTTGTTCATTCGCCGAAGAAGCTCTCCGCACTCTGCGAGCAGCGCAGTCCGGTGCTGGCGCCAGGAAGCTGATCATGGGGTCGGGCTTGGAAGAAAGTGTTTAGGACATTTAGGGTTCAGAGCTTCTGCTTCAAGGATCTAACATGCACATGGCACGGCAGGGACCGCAAGAATGTCGTCCAGAAGCAAGCCTTGATCGACGCAAGGAGACTACCGAAGAGTTGAGGTGTTTTGGCTTCATGGTTCTGGCCACACCAGCTGTGAGAACATCAAACTTTGGACGAAGAATGAAACTTCCTGGCACGAATCGCGAGGTGAATTGGGCTGACAACTTCTATGAGTTCTATACGAGCCACATCTCATCACACCGCAAATTGATTCAGTCGAGTGGGCACGGAATATGTCGGGCAAGTGATGAGACAGCTCCATGCAGGAACCATGAGGAGTGGTGGCGATGTCAGCACAAAAGTGACCGAACGACTATCAGTGACACTCGTGCTGAGGAGGAATGCAAAGACAAAGGCCTACCAAAGAGCCTACTATGAAGAGCAACCCACTGTTTTAGGCTGTAGGGGACCCCACTTTTGGTGCAAACAACCAGTAATAGTGCTGGTTGTATGAAATTCCGGTGCCCCGCCCTCCGTGGTGGTTGCTGATGTGATCGCGGCACAATCTACTGTTGCTTTCTCGCGGCAAGCTCCATGCTTACATTTGCTGTTGCGGCAAACACGCCGGGAGCAGCGGCAGTGCGATTACCTGGACTTATGCAAAAAAGAAAGAGATCATCCCTAGTGGATGATCGGGCAGGTATGGAAGTAATGAACATTGCCTCCTATAGCACGCACAGGCAATCGCATGCACCGATGCAGTCGTACAGGGCATAAGTTGCAGCCCTTCAGTGACAGCATCAGTCATGAAACGCTGAGCATCCCGTCGGCTCTAGCAGCCAACGTGGCCCAACTACTGAAGTGGCAGATTCTAAGATGAGAAGATGAACCTCCTCAAGCACCTCAACCACGACAGTAGTTTGCTTGAGTGAACTAGTACTGCCCTGGAATTGGGGGATGATTTTAAGAGGCCTTGGTAGTTCAGAAGGTGTTTGCCTGTTCATCTCCAGCCGCCTGCAGTTCTCCCCTCGGGCTGATACTTGCATCAGATGAAAAAGCTCACTGCAGGTGCGGAGTGTCTCGCAGGCTCCTTACCTCAGGCAATCTGAACAGGAATTCCACAGCGAGTGCTGCAGCCGTCTGTGGAACCCGAACTGCCAGTAAGCACAGGCAGTGAGCGGGCTCAGTTCCAAGTCACCCTCTGCAGTTAGGGCGCGCTGTGCGCTGAACTTCTGATCACTCTCAATCCCTGTCTCAGGAGCTGGCCCCAGAACGTCAAGATGATCTGGTGCGGGTGGGCCTTCGTCTTATGACCAGTGGATTGGATGCAGGATTATGTCACATCCTGAGGACGCTTGAAGGCACCATCCAAGGCGAGAGCGAAACTGTTACTGAGAAGACCGTCGAGAAGACAAATTTGGACCGTGTTTACAAGCCTCTGTGTTGCCAATGTGTGTGTGTGTGTATGTATGTGTGTGTGTGTATGTGTTTGTGTTTGCCTTGTCCTTGTTGATCAGGGAGAAGACGATGTAGAGGACCAGGCCCAGCACAACCTTTTTGCGAGACAACATATGACACGCTACCACGAGGCTTGTGGCTATCACCCGCAGCTCCGGAAGTTCCCGAGGGTTGATTTAAGGGCACGGAATTTGGGAGCCTCAGAAACATGCTTTTGCTTTGGTTCAGCAATGTTCAGCACGAAAAAGATTCCAGCAAGTTGTGGCTTCTCAGACATCACGACACCCTAATCAGTCGGCCACAATTCAAGACAAAATGTTGCTCGTACCTTTGTCCCTGCACTCCACTCAGGATTCCTTTGAAGCGCGTACATCCTGCCTCTTGAAATCGCAGGCCTTGGGTCACTGATATCGGAACTCTCCGTGGAGTACCAAAAAAAAGGAAAGCGCAAGTAATGTTTGACATCAGGGGCAACCGTGAAACGATTCAATACCAGATGACGGAAATTCAGGCTAGGGGCCCTTTTGAATAAACTATACTACGTGTATACTACCGCAACTAGAATGAAAACCTTAAAACGCAAGATCCTAACTTTGGAAACCATATACTTGTCTTGGGAAGCAGGCCAGTACTCAAACTCCCCTCGTAGAATTCCGCATAGCTTAGACGCCCTACCAATCTTAGTCGGACAGTCTCCAGACTTGACACTAGCTTCCACACTTCGAGTCCTACTGTAGGCTCACAGTTTTGCAGGGTATGCTGGAATTTCAGTATCAGCATGTATCAACACTGGCAGAAGACCTAGGGAACACCCTTTTTTCAACCCAGGACTCTCTCCGAACTGCTGGGGAACACCCTAAACCCTCAACCCCTAAACCATACAGAAGATAACCTTAAACAGTAGCTTCCATCATCCTGTCCTTATTCCTATATAACCCCTATAGAGCCCCTGTATAACCCCTAAATGACCCCTATATAACCCCCTAAAAACCCCTTTATAACCCCTTTATAACCCCTCAATAGGTACGGGAGGAGGCGCCAGGAGCAGGAGCACGGCGCACCACCGCCACCTGCAGGCGCTACGCGCCCGGCTGGCCTTGTGGCAAGATCCCAATCCGTGCTTATATTGGGGCTAGTATAGGGTTTCGGGTTTAGGGTTTTAGGGTTATAGTCCCCCTTAAGTAGATAGAATATGGGGTATATGGGGAACTTCTTATAATATACCTAAAGCAGCATTCTATCTACTTAGAGGGGACTGTATATAGGAAATAATGGAAAGGAAAATGGAAAAAACGATACTACGTCGCAGATTATACGGGGATATGATACTTACTGGGGGCTTAGTAGGGAATAAGGGAAAATATCATTATACAGGGATCATATTCCCTAGGGGTCTTCGGGTTCAGTGGTGGCCGGCTTGCGGTTTGGAGGCTTCAGAGCTTCAACCACGTAGGTTGTCACGCTGTGCTTGAGGGTGCGGTTCATGGGATCATGGGTCAAGGGCTTGGGCTTCATCACTCGCGTGTCACAAGATTTGAAATGGCTGATGTCCGGCAAGAAGCTTAGAAATGCAGCAGGCTTCTTGACTCTTCGCCAAGGTGGCCAGGAGTGTAGGAACTAGAGTGTAGATCTGGCATGGCGAGCAACAGCGTACGAGAAAATGACATTTTCATTATTAGGACAGATTTGCTTTCTGTGGCTTCCGTGAGTACCAGTGTACGTCATTATCTTCTGGTAGCAAGATGAAACCCTACCTAATAAAACAGCCTTGCAATTTGGTCTGAATGAGATACGGATCCTAGAAGTAAAGACAGCGCACCCCATATCCGTTCGAAATGTGATTGTAGTACTTCTCATGTTGCCTATAGCTCACTGAGCTATACATGTCTTTCGGAACGGAACTGTCAAGAACCAAAAGGAATCTATGAGTCCCTTACAGGGAACTTTATAGTCTTATCGTAGTTGGTGCCGCGTCACAGAGAGCGCGGTAACACAAAACAAAACAACAGTCACACGAAACAAAGCCGATAGGCTTGAGAGAATCCCGGTGCCAAAAAAAGCGTCCTTGAAAAGTAAGCCTGCAAGCTCTATGCCGTATAATTCCATTTTACTATTTATACTCTGTCATTCCCGTCCCCAAAAGAGGACATTAGAAAATAGCCCGGTCGTAATCCCAGTTCCCTTTCCTGTTTCCACCTTTGATTCTCCACCATTGGGCCCTGTAATTATAATAGTAGTAATACTAATTGTAGCAGTAATCATGAGAATTGTAAGAATGATGACAATAGTAATACTAAGACCGATCCGAAACTCGTGGGAGAGAAGCCCTGGCCTGCAGCAGAACTTCGTGTCCCTTCCTTACCTGTTCCTCAGCATGGCTTAGGGCTTAGGGGTTTTGGGCTTTAGGGAGATCTGTTCCTCAGCATGGTTTGGGTGAATATATATGTGTGTGTATATAGGTAATGTAACAGAAAATGGAAACTACGGGGTTCTATAGGGATAATGCAAAAGAAAATGGAAGCTACTATAGTATTTTGGGGATATACTTATATATATATATATGTTGTATTTTGTGTTGCTTTTAAGGGTTTGGGAGTTAAGGGCGGCTCATGATGCTAGAACCAAGAGAACGGCAGCAATGGTCACATTTCTATCTCTTCTGCTCACCCTCGCCAAATTGTGCGCAACTGGAAGGACCAACAAATTCTGCTGCAAACTGGATGAGTAGGGCCGGCGCACGCGTGGATGCAACATGGCTCCTCAGTTAACAAAGACATCTCGCATTTCCTCCTTGTCTGAACTTGGCTCTGAGACGTTGGTGCTTCGTGTGCTTGGCCAAGTCGAGACAAGCGGCCCGATGTCATTGAGGATCTCCCCCTGGGAATTCACCAGCGATTCGACATCCACAAAGACCTCCGCAGGATAGTTCTAATATTCCACGCTGCACTGATCCAGCACCCACACGGAGTCCCCCACAGGCTGCAGCCTCGTGGGAACTGCATTGCAACCAACTTTAATTTTCTGCTCGATTCTTCTGATGAAGTTCAATCTACCCATCATGCACTGCTAGAATTACAAGTACTACGCCCCTTGCATCCACACGTGCCGTCGCCTCCCTCCTTGTATACCCCCGAACCACACCCATCTTATGCTCGTTGCACCAGAATGACACCCAGTTTTCTTGCTACAAGCAGTGGGTAGTAGTGGATGGAGGAGTGGATCCTTAAAGTAGCCCGCACGGAAACCCCTAATGATTATGATCCCGTTAACATCATCAAGCCCATTCCTGCACTCCCTTGAAACCACCCTTATACGGTATAAACCGCCGATAACCTTCTGAGAGGGACCCTAAACCCTATACCCTAGAATCCCTATAAGCTCCTGAAAGGGAACCCTTAATTTGAGGAATCTGGCTCCATGCCTGGCTCAGGTCCCGCGCAGCACGCGCCAGGTTCGCAAGCTCATCGCCTGGATATAGAAGGCTCCGGGTGGTTCAGGGCTTGCTTTCCATGGAAAAAGGGTGTAGAAAGGGCAATATAGAATAAAGTTTTTGAAAGGTTTTGTTGCGAGTGCTGGCAATCTCTTCGTCTCTTTTCTTGGGTATGACTGGGTTTGTTTCGGAAACTTTCGCACTTGAACTTGAAGCGTAGGACGCTTCGATGTCCCCCATTGTTCTTGCTCTTTGCATTCAGCTAGGAACGGTGACTGGCACATGGTGAGATCTCAATGACTGGGTACTGAACAACACGTTTGATGCTTCAAAGTCAAAGAGCATCGCAACGCCCGTAAGACTTTGTTCTCGGTGTTAAGAGTTTGCCCTGGCTTACTGTTGGTTAGTAGGGGATAATGGAATATTATCCTCATATAACCCCTACATAGTATGTTGCCTTATTCCCCCCTACCCCCCAGTAAACTTGGGTTTGGGCTTTAGAGCGGTTGATATAGGCCGGCCAGCACACTCCGACTAGCCAACGGTGCTGTGTGTTATGCTATCAAGCCTTAAGTGCTCATTACTCCCCTCCCCGTAAATTGAAAACTGCCCTCTAATAGCAAATTTTCCCAATATAACATAATATGATATACCAATATGGGGATATCTAGTATCAGGGTGGGTGGGGGGTTTCAATATTAGCCGTCAAGGCATGTGTGGCCAAGAACGTCTGAGGATTGGGCATTTCTCGCGAGTTGCCTGCAGCGCACTTGCTGTGGTCAACGGCGCGGTGCCTGCACTAGGAATCGTGCAAAACACCCATGTTGGATTCCACAAGAAACCGGGACGCAGAGCTGCCTAGATAAAAATCATATGAGAGAGCACTGACAGATGACCTGGGTAGATTCATGAACTGAGGGCGTTCTTGATTAGATGGATTTCCCCAAAAGGAGATTCTGAGACGTGCACCGGCCTACACCCAACCTGCACTCTCTTGCCATGTGCTCCCCCGCGACGCCCTTTCCCTAATATGGGAGACAGCCATTGCGTATTGTCCAGCTTAGATCATGACGCGGAATGCTTCACACATGGCAGGCGCCCGCAACATGGTCAAGCTTCTGGCTCCATGCCAATGTTCATGTTCCGGCTTTTCACAACTTGCTGGTGCTCTAAACTCTACAGCGTTCATTTTCCCTCGTCTTCCCCTGCTACTGCACAGCAACAATGTAAACTTGCCCAGGTCCTCCTCCTCCTACTGCCACAACCACTACTACCACTGCTACTGCTGCAGCCAGTTGCCACCACTGCTGCTGCTGGTACCACTACTACTACTACTACTCCTCCTCCTACTACTCCTACTACTCCTCCTCAACAGCAGCAGCACCAGGACCCGACCACAACCACCACCACGACAACGACCATGAAATAACCACAACCCGTGACCATGGCTCCTATTACAAAGAGTATCCCCGCAGCCACCTGATTGCCGCATCATGGCATTCTGGATAGTGGAGGCTGCAGAGGCGCGGCCTACAAGTAGCAGTAGCTAGGACAAGAGGAGCAGCAGACAGCAGCAGTAGCTGCAGTTGTCGGGTGCATGTCTCAGGTTGCAGCTTCCGATTAATTACGGTCGAAGGCTTTGGCTGATCGTAAATTCTTGCATGCTTTGCGTTCCATGTTGGGTCTAAATTGGGAGGGGGTCGGGTCTCTGCAATGGTGGCGTGCTCAGCACATGACACCATTCTGAAGGAATATCCCGCGAACGGTTGCCAGTTGATCTTCAGAGTTCCGTTCCAAGGTTGATCCGTGTTCGCCCTCAAGTCGGACTGTGTTGGGCTTGCAGCTGGAGAATCCCTGATTTGCCGTCCATTTCGCCCAGCGAAAACCACCCGTGCGGCTGCGCGGCTTGTCACCGGTACACTGGGTTTTCTGCTAGAAGGACTGCGGGCCCGTGACCTTGACAGGCCCATGAGCTTAGAAAAGCTTTGCTACAATGTCATAATGGCACTGCGACAGCCGTGCCATTATGACTCTGCGCAAGATCCGTCTATCCAAGAACCCCAAGGTACTCGGCTATTCCCAAAACTTTGGAAATTGCGGTTTTTAAGAACGGCCACAGACGACTGCGTCACGGGTTGCTGTGCACCATGTACCCTTCCTGCATCCTGAAAACCGCCCCTGTGGCTACTGTGAGCCGCACACGTTGTCAACCTCAGAAGCTATCCAAAGTTGATGCCTGAACTGAAAAACCCTGCAACAGTAAACCACAACTCACCTTGCCATACCCTCAGAAACTGTGCAAAGTTGATGCCTAAAGCCTCTACCTAAAGTTGATGAATCCTGCTTCCACACTTCAGGGGTGAGATATCAGGATATTGCCCCAATAATGGAAAATGAACAGAAAACTGGGGCTTATACTTAGGCTTCAAGACGGCGAATGGGTCTCATGGATTTGGGGTTTGGGGTTGAGGGATCAGGAGTCCCTCTTCCCGCTGCTCTGTGGAGCACCGAGGGGTTGGGGTTTAATTATTAATGTTGCTGTTCTTCATCTTAGTAGTACTATTGGTATTTGCGTAAGGAAAAATCGAAAGCCTGCAGCCACCGCTTCCACGACCTGGCGATGCGGCGATGGTGAATTTCTTTTTGGGATTCAGGCCCCTGCTTCACAACCCTCTGTTCTAGAAGGATCCCATATTCAAGTACATTCCCACCCGTTGTGAGAGATAAAAGCGTCTACAGAAGAAACACCAGTGAGGATTTCATCAGAAGTTAACCTAAGCCTCATGGCTCTTGCCTACGGCCTACGGCCCGAACACCAGCAAAGATCGGCACCGTGCACTGGCCTGAAGCTCTGAGTTCCGCACTCCTGGTAACCTACTTGGAGGTGGAAACGTCATGCATCTGCATCCAGATTCCCCCTCTGCAAGGTGCATCTTCATCTTATGTCAGTGGGCTTTATTGGTGTGGCCACCCCGAAGAACATGTACACAACAAACCCAAACCTAAACCCTTTGTGGGTTTAGATGTGGGTAATCTAAACCCTAAATCCCTAAGTCCTAAACCCTAAAACACTAAACCCCCAAATGGACCTTTTGGGGTAGAACCTTCCAAAAACAGCGCCGGAAAAGCCGTATCATCCGCTTCAGGGAAAGCAGCACGGAGCTGGCGAGAAACTTTCTCCTGCCATTGGGTTTATATATAGGGTTTAGGGTTTAGGGGAGGTTCCATAGGGGCTACATAGGGGTCATATATGGGGGGTTGTATAGGGGATATATACATATATATATATATAATACGGAGATGCGGGGGTTATATAAGGGATTCTGCAGGGTTTAGGGCTTTGAGTTTAGGATTTAACAAGGCTTATATAGGGATGATGGAAAGGAAAATGCAAACTACTAGAGGGATTATACTGTATGGAGGTGAAATTATATAGGGGTTATATAGCGATTATATAGGGTTTAGGGTTTTGGGACCTATATTGGGATTGTACAGTGAGAAGGGAAAAGAAAATGGGAAGTACTCTTTTGGGCTCAGATTGTAGGGTTATACTGAGCTGAACTCATCATCTACTGAAGACCAAATTGTCAAAAGCCTAGTTTTCAGCATGGCAGGTAGGCTAGAGGTTCCATGTAAGCTATAGTCTGAATAATCTCCTAGCATCCCCCTTAACAACCCGTATCATACGCCCCTATATACTCCCCTGCATAACCCCCTTAAAGGAGTTTAGACCCTAATTAAGCCCTAATCCCTAAACCATGTAGAAGTCCTCCATCTCCTGCCGAAATCTCATCTGCGCTTGGAAGTATGAGTTCAATGCAGTCCTGAGACTTTAGGGTTTAGGGTCGGTTAAGGGTTTGGGGTTTAAGGGCTAGGGGTTTAGGGTGAATAGGGAATATGGGAATATATTTGAGCTATATAGGGATAACGGAAGAGAAAATGGAAACTACTGCATTGTAATAGGGCATATGTTGGGGCTATGGTTGGGAATGAGGGAGAACATTATTTAGGGATGTAATAGCTATTGCGAGGGGCTTTCATACCACGCAGGCCTACATCAAACCCTTGGGTGGTCCCACAAATGCTTGAGAGGCACTGGAAGAGGACGGACACCCCTGCGAAAGCCTGTCGCCGCAAGGAAGCCTCATCGCAGTGCAGCAGGTTCAGGTCAACATGTGTGTGTGTGTGTGCGCGCGCATGTATGCAAGCTGAAATGCATGCGAATGATACAGTCATCCTTTGACTGCGTGCTGTGTGCGCCTGTCAAATTTTCGACCCTACATAATCCTACCTGTGCTTTATGCTGAAACGCGCTCAGATCGCTTAGTATGCATCCCAATGCATCCCATGATCTTCGCATTCGATTTGATTTGTTCGGAGTGGCTGTGGAATAATCTGTCTACAGACAAGAATATGTGCATACAATTGTTGGGCCGTCTGTACTGTTCTGTGATTCTATCCAACCATAATCAACACCAACTCCGGACCCAATCAATCAGTGTGACAAAGTAACTCATGTGCATGGGAGCTTGGACTCGAAGCCCATGCGCCTCAGAGCCCGTGGCGGATGGCTCCGGCGCTAAAGACCGCAGCTCACTGCACGTCCTCTACACACGCGCACATGAAGAGGTGCAAGCAAACTCAAACATTGCGTGTTGAAATCAAGAGCAAGCACACATATTCGCACATGCATATGGGTGGCATGGCTCTTTCCCGTGTCTTCGCCTGCCCTGACACACAAAGAGACCTCAACCTGCCCCCGGGATTCCACAGAGCCAAACTTCAGGAATTGCTCAACAGGCTTGGCCGCTCCAAACTGAAACTGCTTGCTTTCAGGGAAGCTTTGTCGAAATGAAGGCACGGCGCTAATGAGCATTTACGAAGCATGTCGTAGGAATGTCGTACCGAAAGCTTCTATTATCCATCGGCGTGCTCAAATGAAGGAACTGGTTAACAGGTGCAGCCTGCATCGGCATCGCAAAGACCCCTTGCAGCAGCTCTTCTCCGATTATTGTGACTGTGGTGGTAGTGACGGTAGCCGTCCTCATTCTCATCGTCATTGTCATCATCAAGATGAGATTAAAGCTGCAGCTGCTGCAACACGCAGTGCTGCATGTTCTGAAATTCGGGTCCAGTTTCAGGTTTAGCCCAACTATGCCTGGATGCTGCTGCTGACGCCCGCTCGGCGCATGCCTCTGCCTTGAGCAGCGCCTGGCTGCGAAGAGGGTTGCATGAGGAAGGGGGGAATCCAGATCGGACCACTCGGACACACAGCGGGTTGCAGCAATCGGGTGGATTGCGGACTGACGTTCCCACGGTGCCATGTGTGCTGCTCCCAGGGTGGTATATCTATATCTATATATATATATATATACATATCACATAGGCACTGTATGCTATGGGGATTATATTCCCGTATTATGAATGGGGATTATATTGTGATTATGTTCCCATGTTCCCCACTAATGGTACTGAGGCCATAGCATCTTTCTCTCCCTTGGCCGTTGTTGCGCTCAGCGCCGCCACATGAAGAGCTTGAGCTTCTGTAAGTGAGCCTGCCAAGCTGATAACTATTACTACTATTACTTAGTACCATCATCACTACTTGTAGTATTACTAGATGGAAGGCTCGGTTGCGACATCATTCCAATACACGGTCTTCACAGCCCGGGCCATGTACACAATGTTAGAGCCAGCGCCCGTGTACAAATATCTTCCCATCTCTCTCCCCTCCCTGTGGGAGATGCCGTCCTACTATAATCTGAGCCCTACACTTGCTGGTGGTAAGCAGGGAATAAAGCAATAGAAGCGATATATAATCCCTAAAAACTGTCTTCCCTTATTCCCGACTAACAAACAGTAGCAAAGCCGTACCCTGAAACTCTGAACGAAATTTTGGGCCTTCAAGCTCCTGCAGCGGCCCTTGGCGCACAGACTCCAGCTTGGCCAGGAAAGCTTGTAGAGGATCACCTGTCGGATTGAGGTTAAATTGGTACACTTGGAAGTTTGGGGATTAGGGTTTAGGAACGCTTAGGTGGTTGGGGCTGAGGGGTTCAGAGTTTAGTACATTGAGGTTTCTCAATGTGTGTTTGGGGGAACTGAAGTACCGACTTCTGCTATGGCAGGTCTTCCTTGCTTCTGGTTCCGGCCACTGTCGCACACGACTGGCAGCAATGTGAGCACCTTTCATCTATTTGCCATTGTACTACTCATCACCACCGTCCAACCCTGCTTGGAAGGTCAGGGGGACTTAGTAAGTAGGTTAATCATTAGGATAAATGAGGTTACTATGCGGGCTATAGGGGTTAAGAACCCACTTACTAAGCCCCCGCAAACCTCAACCCTGAACAATACATAGTAGTTTGCATTTTCTTTTCCAACTACACAAGTCCCCCGGATCCTCCAAGTACTACCAGAAGCAACACCAACGACAGCGAAAGTGCGAGAGTAGCCCGCCTTTTCCTCCTCCAGTCCCATGGGCCTAAATTATAGTACAAATACTACAATAATGGTAATTGACAACATTAATAATAATACTAATATGAGTAAGAATAATAGGAGTATCAAAGGGAAGTTGAACCCTACGCCCTCAAGGCTAATCTTACTACTGCATGCTTACCTCCGGCTTTGTGCCTGCGTCGCTTGCGCGGCTGCGGAGGAGTGAGCTGGAGCTGGTGACCGAGTAGGGCTGTATCCTATGGCTTATAGTCCCCTTAAGTAGATAGAATATGGCTTCCAGTATATTATAATAAGATCCCCATATACCCCACATTATATCTACTTAATGGGGACTATAGGTGGACCCTCCACCCGGTAAGGGATAAGAGTGATTGTATAACAGGGCCCTCTTATATTCTAATGACACCACCATTACAGGGTGGGGGCCCACCTGACCTATGGCATGAGACCCGCATGTACCCACAAAGCCCTGGCAAACACCAAAAGATCACGATGACATAATTATCATGCTCGCTTCGGAGGGCCTATCAAGACAGATTGGGAAAAAAACATTTAAGGCTCTAAGTTGGGCATTTAGCGGGAATGTAGTGAGACTTGGTGGGGTCAGGCAGAGGGTTGTGGTGGGATTTGTGGCAGTTTAGATTGCCATGAATCCGAAACGGTCATAGATAGCAGATCCAATTTCATTTTTTAGTTGCCTTTTTGGCCCATCTAGGTGAAGATCTGCTGAGTGGTCATGGGCTTGGTGGGGCCTGTATACTCAGTCACATCTGCAGGCCAGGCACCAATTCTAGCTACATTCCTTTCACCCTAAATTAAGGGTACTGTCGAAGATATACAGAAATCTCTGCAGTATCCCTCCACAACTGTCGTTCCGAACACGGATACTCTGAGCTCAGCTCTCATCAAGAATGAAGTACTGCTCCTACTGTATCCTGCATTTTTGTATTTCTTCTCTGTTCCTGCTTTCGGGTGGAGAGCATATTGCTCTCCCCCGGGATCACCCCCTGGTCCCTGTTGGGCAAAAGCCTCGCAGAAAACACCACAAGGAAAAGGACCGTCTCCTAGACAAGCGCGACTGGGGAACATGCAGTGCGCCAGGAATACTTCTTACCCTCTCTCTCTCTCGGATTCATTCAGTCCCTAATATGCCCTGTTAGCACGTAGCCAGGCAAAGCTCCACTAATGCCACCAAGCGACTGAGGCGTTGGCGGCGGTGATGCCTCTTGGGGAAAGTTATGGGTGGCCTCATGCTATGGGCGCCTGGTTCCACGCGTGGAGAGGGCAAGATGAAAGAATCTCTTGCTAGGGTCGTATGCAATCTTGAAAAAATAAGTATGAAGACGCTTCCCATACAGTTTGCGCAAAGTCCTGAACCGAAGGCTCGCTGCAAGACTTTGACCACATCTTAAAATCATGAAATCACACACCCCTCGCTCTTTCACTCTTTCTCACGCAGTCTCTCTCTAGCTTCCTAGAGCAGTGGGCTTACCCCATGAACCCACATAGCCCCTAGAAGCTCGACCGAGTCACTTCAACAAAGTACCCCGCGTGTTAGGCAAGCCACCCTAGACCTTAACAATCGTCTCCACACATGTAAAAGATGGCCCCAATATAAACCCAATATCATCCTTATTAAGTATACGATCTCCCGGAAAAGCGGCCCCAAATTGTTGAAACCCTGAAAACCTGCAAACCTTCAGGCCAGGCCTCGGGGGAGCGCAGCAGCCTCGGCGAGGCCGCCCCAGAGGAGCGCCGCGTCCGGCCTCGCGCCGCGGCTGCTGCCGCAGAGCGAAGGTCGTCCAGGCGGTCAATCATCAGTATGAAGCTAAGAAGGTACGTAAGGACTCTTGGGAGCGATAGCGCGTTTCATGGTAAGAGCCAGTCAGTCTGTTTCTCTGGCTGTGTTTCTGCGCTTCTTGTCCAAGAGCTGGGTCATGCTGAAGATGCGGGAAGGGCCTTCGGCGTTTTGTGAGGTGGCTGGCGTGGGTAGTAAACGCTTTTCCTGCACTGCAGCCTGTGTCAGTCAATGCTTGAGGTGCGGGTGCCTAGGCCCAGGCTCCAATCCAATCACCGCTGTGTGAATCAATGTCATGCCGTGTGCTCTTTAGAACCTTGCTCAGCCCTTCTCTGCTGCCCTCTTGACAGCAGAAGGGCTGAAACAGCTGCAACAAAGAAGCGATGCACACAGAGCCCGTATATAGGGGTATATTAGGGTGTAGGGGAATAGTGGGGAATCCAAAGGAAAGCAAAATAGAAAATTTGATGGAAACTATTATATGTAGACCTCCAGCGCAGAAACCGCACAAAGTTCATGTCTAGGCAAATTCCTAAACCATGGTCCTGTTTCTGAACCGCTACATCTCACACAGCGAAGGCAACAGAATGCCTATAAGACCTTATATACACCTCATTCTTCATATTATGTTCCATTTGCTTTTCAAGGAGGTTCCCCATCCTCGGGGTACTATCCCTAAATCCATCCTAGCCCTAAACCCTACATAATAGCTTCCATGTTCTGATTATTCCCGTAAATCACCCTTCTGTTGCTCCTTCATAACCCTCTGCAAGCCCATAATATATCCCTATAGCTAATATCCCAAACCCTATATAGTAGTTCCCGTTTCGTTTTCCAGGTTCTTTTCCGCATTATTGGGTTAGTTAGTCCGTGTATATCCTGATAAGACCACAATCTCAACACAATATATCCCTTTATAATCCCTTTATAACTCTGTATAATCCCGAAAATCTGAACCCTAAAAACCCTATATAACCCCATTATAATACTTTCCATTTTCTTTTCCATTATCCCAATATAACCCCCATATTCTATCTACTTAAGGGGGGCTCTATCCCCCCTAAACCCTAGACCCTAAACCCTGAACCCTAAACCCTGAACCCTAAACCCTAAACCCTTAACAAAGTAAAGAAGCAAGGCAGCCTTGAAGCCTCCGCGGCTCTCTGCCAGGGCTCGTCGCACGTTCTGCAAGAGGCACATGGTAGTTTCCCATAGTTAGGGGTAGTGTTGGGGAGGCTCCTATAAAAAGGATTATAGTATGCTACTATAAAGGCAGACCTAATTTTGGGAAACCCCCATATGGTGTGCCAAGAGATGCTTTGAAAACCGCACGTGTGACTGTATGACTCGACTGGTAGCAGCAGCAACAGCAGCACAAAAACGGCGGTGGCAGCAGCACCAGCATGTCGTGCTTTCATTGTTTCGAGTGCTGCTGACGCTGCTGCTGCAACGACATCAACATTCACCGGAAGCCACCGAAAGGAGCACGAGCAACAATCGGTAAAACGTTGAACAGCGCAGTCCCCTCTGTGACAAATAATGTGGCAATACCTTTTCCAGTGGTCCCAGAAGGTGACTCGTGAAGCATGTTGCACTGCTTGTGAACACTTCGGGAGCCTACAACTAGACAGCTGCAACAATAATCTCAGAGAGCTTAGCTTCCTTCCAACATCCGGCAGGCATTCAGGCGCATGCGCATGCCTCCTCACGCTGGCGGAGGGCCCCACGGCCTGCGCTGGCCGTGCCGCAGGCTGCCTCGAGATTCGTGTGACCCCTGCGTGCTTTGTGTGCTTCATCAGGGCACACCGCACAGCGCCATCGGCATGGCCGGATAATACAACAGCCCCTCGACTCCTGTTGGAATTGGCAGGGCTTGAAGCAGCCAATGGCCTCCAGATGTTCCAGCTGGCCTGCCAAACCACAAAGTGTCTTCAGGATCTCTTCAGCAATGCAGCGAGACAAAGAACAGTGATCAGCAAACCACTGGCAAGCTGGTAAACGGTTGTCTCACTTGGAAGTGAGAACATGCCCTACAAGCTGAAGGGTACGCAGCTGTCACCTGCTTTGCGGTAAGTAGCATTGGTTTGAGAGCTCACACGCCTTCCAGCTTTGCCAGGACCTCTTGGCTGTGGAGGACTGCGCTTCGGAGGTCTCGTGTCTGCTGCTCCTCCTCAAATGCTGAGCTGCGGCGTAGGGGCACAGGGACTACGTGAATTGCAGCGGTGCTCCGCAAAGCGAACTAGATTTATATATGCCTGCAGAAGCCAGCAGATCCCAGATTATTTCCCCGGCAGCACGCCTCTGCCAGGGCAGCCTTTGCCTCTTCCAGGCCATCAGCCGCAGCCTGCAAGCAGCAAGTTGTTGTAGCTGGACTTGGGAAGACTTGCTCCGACTGCAGGCCACCGAGCATCCTAGCAGGGGAATGGAGTTCTGATCTTGGGCGACGGCTGTAGCAGACTCACCCAGGGACTGCAGCCGTTCCGGATGGCCTGCGGCATGCGGGCATAATTTTGTGCATCCCTCCGACAGCACGCAATGAGCAAGTCAGTGCAATCTGTGAGAAACATCGCTCAGCACTCATGAAAGCAGGAATCCATATCATGGCCATTTCCCTGCTGTCCTCTACATCCTTGTGGAAAACACCACGCGCGATCTCCCTCCGTCAAGGCTAAATGAGCTAGAGTCTAAAGTCCTAGTATCCCCCTTAATAACCCCCATACTACTCCCCTATAGAATCCTCTAGATAACCCACCTTTCAGGAGTTTAGCCTCTAGTTGAAATGGGGAGGTCCAGGAATCTCAGGCCCATCCAGGCGCCAACAACCCTGCAAGGCTGCTCTGCTTTATGCAGGCTTAGGACTTGAGAGTTTCCCGAATTTGGGGGTCCATTGTTGGGGGCTCCCCGTCTATAGTAGGACTTGAGAGTTTCCCGAAATCAGGGGTCCATTTTGGCCAGTAATGGAGAATCAAATGGAAAATGACATGGAAGCTGGGGTTAGATAGGGATTTAGGGTTTCCCGAAATTAGGCGTCCATTGTTGGGGTCCCCATAAGAAGAATCATAGTATGTTGGGGTCTATGTCGGGGTCCCCCTATTTTGGGAAACTACCACTTAGAACCAGTCTTCTTAACCAAGGCATTCCTGCAATACATGATACTGGCGCTTTTCCAATGCCTTTTTGCAACATGAGTCTTGCGCAATATCTCTTCCATGTGTGTACGTGCCATGGCCTGTGGAAAACCTCAGGTTTTCCTAACCTGCCGCACCCGTCCCAAGTGAAACATTGCATGTGCTAAAATGCACACACACACACAATGTACGCAGCGCATGCTTCAGGAATCTCTGCTTCAGCATGCAGACTCTCACCCCTGACGCTGCAGCCCATCAGCTCACAAGTGGTGGCTCAAGGTTGATCTCTTGAAAGAAATCGCTTGGGCTAGCTGCTGGGGCATCCAGGTCCTGGTCCTAAGCTCGTAGCAGGGCCCTAAACACCTCCACCGCGAATGTCGAGAGGAACTCCAGCTTTGAAATCACCCTCTACATGGACGAGTCACAGAGTCTTTCCTGCCCGTCGCATTTCTGCCCTGTCTGTCCTGGTTCACCAGCAGATTTCCTGGGCTTGCGCGGCGCTAGTCATGTTTAGCTGATACGAGCACACAGGTCAACCCTTTACCAACCGTTTACCACGCATCCTCTTCGACACCCGTGTCTGCTTCAGCGAATTTCAGTTTGGACTCTGGCTCTCCTCGTGTCCACGCGGCAGTAGTGCAGATCAGAATACCTTACTCATCCGACGCATCCGTTGCTCTCGGCCCTGCTATGACTTACATTGGCCCGTGCAGAAAAAAGCATCAAGCGCTGCGTTTGCATGCAAGCTGCAAGGTCGCAATCGGAATTGTAGCAACATCTTGCTCCAATGAGGAGTTCCTTGTTTGAGGCTTCGGACGCTGTTCCCTCCAATCTCGGTTTGGCTTGCTCGCTAGATTCCCAACGCCGCGTACCAGTGGGCAATTATGACACACGCTGAGCCCCGGCAAAGAGGCTCGCCCTGATTACCCTGCACAAGGCCCAGGAGCCACAAAAAGAAAGGCATCAGGAACTGGTCTCGTTGGATTGTGCGGCATTGCTGCAGAACTTGCCTCAGTTACCCAGAAGAGCTGCCAAAAGCCAAAAACCTCTCGTCTACCCAGATTTGCTGCCATTTGAAGGACGACTGCGGGTATCATCAACATCATTGTTCGCTGTGGCTTTTCCAGGTGGTGGTTTCATGTGGTTATGAAAGCCGGGCCTAAACCAGGGGCCAAGGAGCCGGAATGTGTCCTCGACCTCGCCAGCCCTCTCATGCGCCTTGCAGAGTACAGCCCGGGTAAGAATGCAGAGTGTCCGAGCGCACATCCTGTACCTGTAAACTGCAAGAGCTGCTAGAAACGGTCCCTATGTGAATCTTTGTATTGAGTTGGTGCTATTGCAAAATGGAGCGGCAACGTTTCGGAACATCACGCTCAGCTCGTAGTAATCCGCTGGGACGAAAGGATGCCTGTCATGTCCACTTGGATGCTCACTGTAACCCTGTTGACACTGCTTCTTTGCTATTTCTGTCAAGAAGCGCCGGATCATCATGGAGCTTTTGCATCCGCTCTTTCCACTTCACGACACGATCGTATGATGTTTCTACATATTCCTTCCTTGGCTGCCACGAACACCTCACACGTCGTGCACAGTGGTCGCTTGAAAACACAAAATTCAAGGCTGAAGTGCTCCAACTAAGAGTCCTGTTCTGCAGCATGTCCTCACACTCCCACATGAAGCAATCCCAAGGTTGGCAGTCTCTCCAATACCACTTCAGAAGGACCAGCGATTTGGCGCTGTATTTGTCCACTAGTGGCCGCAGCCCCACCATGTTCAAGGAGATGTCACCATCAAACTCAACCAGCCAGTCCTCAAATTCCCAGATTCTGTAGGTATAAGGCATGGTATCTGCAGCTTTCACTTTCTGACCAAGAAAGGGATCCTACGAATGCTGCATGTTTTGTATTCACGGTCTACCCAATACATACACTCACCCATGTTTCCAAGCAACCCTACTTACACTCACCAAAAACCAAAACAAAACCCGACATCACATACTCTAAAGCCTAAACCTTAAATCCTAGACCCTAAATAGTGGTTTCCATTTTCTTTTCCACTATCCCTATATAACCCTAATTTACTATAGTATTACTACGATATAACTCCAACACACTATACTATCACGTGGATTCAGGCCTAAACCCTAAACCCTAAGCCCTAGACCTTAAACCCTAAACCCTAAACCCCAAACCCCTACTATCTCGTAGATTCAGGCTCCCATGTGCCATTAAACAGCCATGAGGGCGGAGTGAACTTCAAAGTCTTGGCAGCGAAGCGATCCTGTGAGAAGCTCAACGTTTAGGGGCTTAGGGTTTTAGGGGGTAATATAGGGATAATGGAAAACAAAATGGAAACTACTATAATGGATTATATAGGGTTTTAGGGGCTTCGGGTTCAGGGTTTAGGATGGTTTAGGGTTTAGGATTTTAGGGTTAAAGTCTAGGGGGATGGGGACTTGGCCTGAACCTTAAATTACTGTTGCCGAAGTGCAATTATGGGATATTGTAAGAAAAGGATCGCAGGATTCAACAAGGATTACAAGGGGAAGACACTAATTGTTAATTTTCATGCTATCACTAATCTTGGTATTACTACTATTATAGATGCTTATACTCGAGACACAGGGTCGCTATTTAGAGGATTCCTGAGTTAAGGACTCTTGTTGTGCTTTCGAATGTGTTTTTGGTCCTAACGGGCTTTTAGGTCTGCTCTGCTGAGTCTAAGACCCTTGTCTTTTTCAGGGTTTAGAGTTCAGGGCTTAGGGCATTTGATCACGGCAAACTCTCAGGTTTGGCAGGTTCCAACAAGCAATCCGATGGATTTGTAAACAGAACACCTCATGCATTCGGGCTGGTAGGAACCAAAGATTAATTAGGCAGATTGAATATATGGTAGTTTCCAGAAATAAGGCGACCCCTATATGAACCCTAAAATACTGTTATCCTTAGTGTGGGACCCCCCAAAACAGGACCCCTAATTTTGGGAAATGCCCCATATGGGGCAAACGACTAATCCAAAGAATTGGCATGACAGGCCAAATTAGCAAGGTCCAGCCTTTCAGGACTGCACCTATGGACCCATTGGAATCATTCGGCCAAATTACCCGAAACATATACCCCGGAGTACATTTACAATACGGCCTACCCAAGAGGGACTGTAATTCATGGAGACCCCCTGCCCTAGGACCCCTATCCAAAATCAGCCCCTGCAGCTGCTGCAAAGCAGCAGTAGGAACTTCGCTGGTGCCGCCCATTGTGGGCAGCATGGTTAGGATCCACCTTAGTGACGCAATCTATAATGCATGGAACGAGGGCCCTGAGGTCTGTGAGGAGGATGAGCCTTGGGCTTCCTTGCTCCTGATGTTCGATGACACATTCCCATCAGCCATTGCGGGAGATCAGCCGCAATAGGTAACAACATGTACCACATTATCCCAGGCGTACGGTATGGGCCTTTCTCCCAGCTACCCTTTGAATATGTCCCCCAAAGCCACTCGGACGACGCCAGGACATATTCTACATTAGAGGAGGCGGCGATTTTAGGGGACTTCTGTCAATTTTGCGGGCCATCTCAGAAGGTGCCGAGGAGCCATCCACGTCGTCGCCAGAATTCCAGCTTCTCGGCATTGGCCGCCTTCCTCTTGCACTTCAGAAGTTGGATAGGGTGACCACTTAATAGTCCCCACTAAAGTTGGATTGCCATGGAGCACCTAGTCACATCGTCCAGTATGAAGAACGCGTCCACCCCTTTTGGCACACATGGCCTCGGCGCTGATCGCTGCCCTTAATTCCAATACTGGCACGAGCACTAATACTATAACTAGGAAGCGTCCAGGACGTTTGCCTTGCGTCTGCGTGCGGGTAGGGAGCAGTGGTGGAGCAAATCGCAGTCATGGGTCTGCATATGTCTTGAGAGTACTGTATCCAGATTGCACGAAATCATGGCAGGCGCAGTAGACTTGTGGTTTTGAACATTTGGAAGAAGGTTCCGTTGCCCAGATTAAGCTTCTGTTGTTGAAGTTTCCGCTGCTCATTATGCTCGCGCTCTTGCCTCTTCGAAAGTAGGAGTTGGAAGAGGCAGGTGCTGTAAGGGGTGTCAAAAGCGGGGTTCCGAGCTTTGCATTTTTGATGTTGCCACGGTGCCATCAGAGGAGGTATAAGTACCGTCCTTTGCTCTGCTGGAAGCCTTGTCCAATGTTCTAGTCTTGAGACTAGGCAACAAGGCACCTCCGCCATGCTTGCGGCCTTTCTGGGAAGTGGGCTGGGGTGAGCTTTACGGCTGGCATAACCTGCTGTGCCAAGCCGTGTGGCACGATTTTGTGGAACCTCTGGTATCCCATGTTCTTCTGACCGCGAAAGCTGGTGCATCTTTGCCCTGGAGAACTCTGGAAACCATTGCAACAGACCTTGATCAGGAAGCAAGGGTTCTCGTCGCGAAGCCCCTCTCATAGAATGAGTGGAGAAAGACAACGCGCCACTACTAGAATAAGGTCCGAAAGAACGATCACGTGATCGCAAGCGACAGCGGCAAGGGCCTCCAAAAAGCATGGCGATCCCTGGGGCTTGTATCCGCAAGCGCGAAGCACAACCAAG
>CAJNIZ010006446.1:192786-246185 GCA_905231905.1 Symbiodinium pilosum
GTTTAGGGATTAGTATAGGGATTAGTATAGGGATTAGGGTTTAGGGCCTAGGGGTTTACAGTTTAGGGTTTGGGGGTTAGGATTTTGGGGTTTAGGGTTTACAGTTTAGGGATTAGTATAGGGATTAGGGCTTAGGACTTGGGGTTTAGATTTTACACTTAAGGGGTTAGTATGGGATTAGGGTTTAGGGTTTACAGTTTAGGGATTGATATAGGGATTAGGGCTTAGGGATTAGGACTTGGGGTTTAGGTTTTACAGTGAGGGGGTTAGTATAGGGATTAGGGTTTAGGGTTTAGGGTTTAGGGTTTGGTTTGGGGGTTAGGATTTGGGGTTAAGGGTCTACAGCTTAGGGGTTAGTATAGGGATTAGGGTTTAGGGTTAAGGGATTAGGATTTTGGGTTTAAGGGTTTACAGCTTAGGGATTAGTATAGGGATTAGGTTTAGGGTCTAGGGGTTAGGGTTTAGGGGTCAGGATTTGGGGCTTAGGGTTTACAGCTTAAGGATTAGTATAGGGATTAGGGTCTAGGGGTTGGGGTGTAGGGGTTAGGATTTGGGGTCTAGGGTTTAGGGTCTAGGGATTACTGTAGGGTTTAGGGATTAAGGCTTAGGGATTGGGGCGTCGGATTTTGTACAATGCTAGGGTTTTCTAGAGATGATAGGCCGCTGAGTTGCGGAGGTAGATGGGGATAGGTATACACATATTTCTATGGGAGTTGTAGGGGCATGTGGGGACATGTAGGATTTTGAGGGGATTTATAGATGGAAAAGAAAATGGAAGCTACCACATTGGTAGTTGTTTGCCGCTTGCATGGCTCAGAGGCATCGCAAAGCATATTATGGGGGTTCTGGTTCAGGGTGTAGGAAATACCCTAAGCCCTGAACTCTCTATGAGAGTGCAGGATGTAGAGTTTGGGGTTTTCAGAGTTTGGGGTGTTTCGACCTGTCTGGTTTTAGAGGCTTAGGGTTTCTGCGCCGGTCCCTTCTGGAGTCCCATGTGAGTCGTGCAAGGGCAATGTCTCTAGGTCGACACTCTCTGGGGTTCAACAGGGGCTCAGGGGTTCAATGTTTCAGAAGGTGGGCTCTAGGGCTTGGGAAAGTTCAGGATGACGAGCTTAGTGCTTTAGACTTCAAGGTTTGAGGTTACAAGGCTGTGGTTGCGATCCTGGATGTAGCACTGAAAGGTACTGAGGTGTGAGATTTTTGGGATTGGGTTCTCGGATTTCATTCTGCTTCTTACGATCTTTGGATTCAGCATTGGAGGGCTTCGGGCTTTAGGAATTTTAGGCAAGCTCTTTACATAGACGGGCGGGTGCAATAATTGCAGAAGTCTCGCACTCACATCTCTGAATTTTGGCTGCTGCCTCATGAGCCGCCTCGGCTCGGCGTTGCTGCTCCTGAAATGAGAGGATGATTTCTGAGCAGCTGCAACCCTTCATGAAAGGCATCATGTGGGTGCTTAACAATGGGCAGAGTCTTTAGATCCTGCCGATGAACTACTTGCTTTTGGAGGGATGCCTCCAATTACTTAATTACTTAGCAGGCATGGAACTGGGCAGGGACACGCGAAGACTACTGTCCTTTGCAAAGAAGCTTGAATTCCCTAGACCCTCTACCTAACATTTGAGGAAACCCTGAAGCTTCCATGGCATGCGCTCCCACAGCGCATTTGCCCAGGCTGCGCGGGCACCTGGGCATTCGTGAGCCATGGGAACACCATGGATGATACGACTACAACGACAACGACAACTACTAGTAGGACAGCTCGCTCTACTACTACTGCTACTACTACTACTGCTGCTACTACTACTACTACTACTTCTTCCACCACTACTACTACGAGGACGATTGCTAGTACAACGACTGCTACGAGTACCGTACTAAGGTACCTCTACTACTTAGGTGTGCCCTTCCATTATGCAGCTGTCAAGCTGAGAACTTGCGCCCCGGGAGGAACAGAACCTCATCAAGAAGACGTGGCAGGACTTAAGAGGGAGCAGGGCAGACGATCCGGGGCGGACTTCTTCACCGCCTCTCCCCATTTAACACGACCCCCAAAACAGACCGGATATGTTCCGATCGTTGGCCGCAGAACGACCTCCAGCCCGTGACAAGCTCCAGAATTGATCCTTGTCTTGGGGATGTCCCCCCCTTATACCCACTGATCAGCAAAGCTGGGCCTTAGACGAAAGCTCCTGGAAGAGAGCTACTTATCGTGGTAGTCATTCCAACAGGACAGAATTTCATTCCAACAGCACATAGCGCGTCAGGATTGGGATCATGCATTTCCATATTTCCATTACTTTGTTGCTCTTCCAGATACATTGTCTCTCTCCAGCATGAAGTCTCTCCATGCACAACAGAGAAAAGCCACCTGGAAGACAATGAAAGTATAGAAATGTACTGATCTGCAAGTGCTGCTGGAATGACATGTTTGAGCTGAGCTTGACAACAATACTAAGGCTTCTACATTGTTTACTTGGCCTCCTCTGCTTAGAAGTCAGGGCCATGCATCTCCTAACACTGCTTACCCGTACCCCGATCATTCAGACAGCCACGCAAGCTTCACACAATCATATATCTGAGCATGAAAACGCCTCCAAGCGATTTCAACGTCTTGTTTCCCGCTGGCGAGCTGTGGTCTACGCTGACGCTTTGTTCAAGCTATATCTGCTGGCAACCATATATCTCCGCATACAGAAATTTGCAAGGCCCGATGCTTAGCCAGAAGCACATCGAATGCACGTGCAGTTTCCATGGGGACCGGGCGGTTAATGAGATATAGTAAACCAAAGGTCGCATGAGACATATGTACAAGCATTCGATGACACTGACAATGCTCAATGCCAGCAAGATTTGCCTGAGAATTCGATGACACTGACAATGCTAAATACCAGCAAGATTTTGCCTTAGAGCAGCCAGGACGCTGCCTTGAATGGCAGGCTGCCAGATGAAATCGATTTGGGTGAAACGCTTTCGTTATTGGAGACCTGCTGCTTTTGTTCGGCGCCCTCGCAATTAGCACTTTGGGCTGCATACCGCCAGAATTTGTGCCGGGCAGCACAGACGCAGCAGCCCTCTTGTAACTGGCAGAGCCAAGGCCGAGTGGAGCGCCGCTAGGCAGGCTCCTCTCCGCCATAGATCTCATGTCGCAAGATTGCGTCTGCACATTTCAGGAGGTTTCCGCCATGAAGCTCAGCAGGAGAGGCGGCACCCCGACTGTAGAGGAACCTCAGTCGTAAGCAAGCGCAGCTTTTGGAGTTAAGCTATCTTAGTTTTCCGTGTTGCAGGAGCAAATTCACAACGCATGCTGCGAGATCCTGCCATGCAAGGCGTCGTGTCGAAGTCCTCCCAAAACACAAGGATCCTGGCCACACGGCTGCTCTGAAACCGGCTCCCGGAGAAAAGTTGCAAAGTTCTCAACATTGCGGGTTTTTTTTGGGGGGGTGCACGTTCTAAGCACGCTCCTGCTTCGGGACACTGATGAAAGAAAATTGCTACGACTCCATTGCAAACGAAATGAGCCGGGAGACTTTTGCAATGCAACGAAATCCCCAAACCGCACACTCTTATCCCTTTAGCCATGGGCAGAAAGGATCCCAAAGCCAGAAAGTCCCTGGAATCCTTGTCTAATCTCTAGTTCCGTAAGGCCAAAACTTTGGAGCCTGAACCCTGAACCCATTTTGCGAACTTGGCAGCTGGTTCAGGCTGTCAGAAAGGAGGCGCAGCGCCGTTTCAAAGTGAGCCCTGGGCCGGTCTAGATGCGGACTGCTACAGCATCTTGTGCAACACCTCTTACCCCTCCCAAACTCAGGACCCTCTATTCCCGACAACCACGCACCCTGCACCGTCAACCCCACAAGATTTGAAATCCAACCCGGGATACAACCACACTTACAGCAGCTACTCGCCAATCCTGCCTGTCTGCGGAGCGGCCATAGTGAAGCGGCCACTCCCCCGACAATGGCCTCTTGCCTCAATGTCATGAGGGTTGACCAAGACAAAAGCTGGTTAGGCATACCACGGGCGCTTCTTGAGCGCTTGCTAAAAAAAATCCACACATCCGATCACAGTCCTTCTTGGTGCTATCCTTCTGTGTCGCACTCACAGCCCAAATGCCCTGTGTAGTATGCCACCAGCATGAGACAGCGACAAAAAGTCTCTTGCGAAGTGAGCCTGTGAGGTTGTGAAGATGCAGTAGCCCTTTAGGTTGCGCCGACGCTTTGCCGGTATGCTTGAACCCAATCTTCAAGCCAACTAGATGACCCGGGTTTCAAGAAAAGCCGCTGTCACACGAAACGATCTCATACCGCCCCTACCGAAAGACTCCCCAACTCAAAGGAGGTTCAAAGAGGGTGCAAGGCAATTAAGAGTTATTTCGGGCTTCTAGGGAATTTACTCAAGCTTTGTTTGGGGGATCCTCTGGAAACCCTGAGCCACCCTAAGCTCTGAAGCCTGAACTTTTAAACCGAATCTGCACCCGCCTCCCACGCGACCAATGCCAAAGGCACCCCTCGAAGGTGTCAGCGCTTCAAAGGGCTCATTGAGGTCCACCTGGGCAGCTCATTAGGGCATCCTTATTATTGTTACTGTTATTATTGTCATTACTATTATTATTACTAGTATTATTGTTAATGTCTCTTCATCAGTGAATTCCAGAAGTTTAGAGTTTACGTGGGGCCGTGATTCGCACGGCACCGAATCAACCGACCTGTATGAACCGGATTAGAAAGAACCCAGATATAAAAAAAAAAAAAAAAAAANNCGCATCGAACCGTGTGAACCGAAAACGGACTGCCCCAACCGCATCGAATAGCCGAATGCGAATCGGCCTCCATCTATGTCTATGTCTTGAAGTGCGGGGTCTGCCACAAGCGAAGGAAATATCATTGGCCCGCATCTGGTTTCCCCAGGCTTTAGAAGATTTTTGTGGGAAGCCTCCAAGCCAACCCACAAGCGGGGGCCAAATGATTTTTCAGGGTGGAGGCCTGAGGCCCCAAAAGTCAAACGGAGGCCAAGTGATCTTTGCTAGACCTTGGAAAATCGTTTTGAAGGCCTGAGGCCCCCCGGCCCCACACCACAAAGCGCGTTGAGGGTTTTGCCGCTTGCATGGCCATNNCAGCATCGCAAGGTGGAAATCTGGGTCCGACTAAAGCATCCGGCGATGGAGACAACTTAGGGGGAACTGTACTGCCTCCGGCACCGGGCGCTGTCCGACGCAGCCGAGTCACAAAAGGAAATCTGTCTATAGTCATCTCCCTATTCTACCGCAAACAGCTTCACAAATTGAGGCCCGAAGACTCAGCCAGCGCCCGGGGCTACTGGTATGTCAATCACTCTCAAATTACAGACACTTGCTCTCGCATAGCATGAACAGCTCGCGGGGTCCAGCGTTCAGAACGCACACCAAACTTGCTCTCGCGCAGCATCGACAACTTGCAGGGTCCATTGCTTAGGCCATCGAGCTTGTTCTCCTCCTGTCATGGCATTGAGCATCGAGCATGTTTTGGTACGGCATCACCAGTTGAGGGGCATAGCATCGAACTGGCTTTCGCATACGTTGAGGGTTAAGGGTTGATGGTTTAGCTACTCGACCCCCATCACAGACACGTGTGCGGGCCAAATGATTGCCTAGGCCTGGTTTGGGTTTAGGGCTCCCCAAATCATTTCTACCTAAAGAAAATCCATTTCTCCGCTTGTGGTTTGGGTGCATGAACGTGGGCCCTTTCCTTGAAGCAAGCGTGCATGCTGATCTCTCCTCGCCCATCATTGTCGGCAAAGAGGGTGAAGAGGTGTTGCACAAAACAAAGCCCGACCGAAAGCTGTGCACGAACCACATCGGGCCGGAAATTGTGAAGAAAGTAATGGCATCGGACCGAACCGGAGAGTGTGAAATAAATGACCGCATCGCAACGAACCATTATACGGATAACTGAAACCGCTCCGAACCGCACCATGGTTTTCATGAGTTTTGGTATTGATCGAAATACAATTTTATACAGCTATGATGGTCACACACTCTCATCTCCCATAGCGCTCCTGCTCACACCCGCCCTGGCAGAAGTGAGGTGCATGTGGGGACGAATGGGCCCTCAACGCAGGATTCCTACGAGATCTTTGTTAAGCCGAGACTCATCTGCAAAAGGTATGGAATTGTACCCCATGAAGCTTAGTCCTTGCTTCTGTTTAAATGCTGATAAACATCATCATAGCCGTCAGTACGTCCTTGCCTGTTTCATCCTGATGCGGAACGGTACATTAACTTCCGCAAGATTCCTCGTATGAGCATGCCCCCAATCCCTGCCAAAGCACCGAACCTCACACTGTCAACCCTGCACTCTTCTTTGCTTGGCCATTGCTATGTTATGTGTCATCGCGTACCACAATCCCTTAACTCCTTCATACTCCTTCGCAGTCCCGGTTGCAACCGCACTTCTCGACGAGCCAGGTCGTCGCAGAGCGACACTCAGCGGCACCTGCAGTACAAAGCGCCCTGCCTTGTCTAAAGTCAGGGGAATATGGGGAGTCATGTGAATCCGATCAAGTAAGGATGGAAACAGGCTATGCAGGGAGTAAGCTGGGGTTAACTTAGGGTTCGGTGTCAGGGTTTAACAAGCATTGCCAGTCTAGCCGTCCCTTATTGAGTGTCCCTGTGTCTCGGCTGGGGCGCTACATTTGTCACGAGCATTCATGTCCCGAGGAGCTGAGACCCACAGTTACCAACCTTGACATCTTGCAACCCAACCTGTGTGCTGCCGCTCTTCGCATCCAAAGCGATTTTTGGCCTGGCTTTTCCTGAGCACGTCCTCGTATGGATTTGTCTCCGAACAGAGGCCATCTTTTGCACTCCAGAATATGGGGATCCAGAGCCTTCGGGCTTCCAATTTTCATGTCGAAGATGAGCTCTAGCATCTACAAAGAAAGGCCCAAGTTCTGAGACATCCTCATGTAGAGGTATTTCCAAAATAAATATGTGTTTCATCTTTTTTGTGCCTACGGATCGGAACCCTAAACCCTTAAAACCCCAAAACCCTAGAGCCCTAAAACCCCAAAACCCCTTTTTGCATCTGGTCTCGTTTTCGAAACCCCTAACACCCTAAAACCCTAAACCCCTAGAATCCTAAAACCCTAAACCCTGGAAATACCTGTCATCCTCAGGGCTCAGCCCTGCAAAGCAAAAATGACTGCCAGGTGCAGTGGGCACGCTGGCTAGGGTTTAGAGTAGGATTTAGGTGCTATGATACATACATACATACATACATACATGCATACATATATACATACATACATATATATGTATATATATATATATATAAATGTGTGTGTGCGCGCATGTGTACATGTATATACATATATGTATATAAGGATGCAGAATGTGGAAGGATATAGGAAGGGCATATGAAAATAAGGAATTCGGGGTTACATTTTGGAGTGCAGGCATTATATAGGGATATAGAAGGGGTGTGTGTGTGTGTGTGTGAGGATATAGTAGGGGGTACATATGCACTACATGGAGAATGGAACGGAAAAGGAAATGGAAAATCAAATGGACAGTGGGATTTGTGGGCTCCATGGGGCGCTCTAGGGAGCCCTGGTTGAAGCAACAGGAACCACATCATGTTGGAGAACCAAAGAAGAGCGATTGCTTTGAACGCGTGGATGACATGGCTGGCGCGGCATCGGCTACGGAATCCCAGTCCGGTATGTGTGTGTTTCTAGGCATTACGGCATGAGTCCTGAGGGAGCCTCACCACAAGCCCAAAGAACGTAGGTTTTATTGGGGTGAGTGCAGCCTCAAACAAGGAAGCGCCATGACAAGTATTAATAGAATGCAGAGAAACTGCTTCGTCTGCAAGGTTCCTCGCCACATCTCCGGGGAAAGAAAGCCATGCAGGGTTGAGGTTTTGGGGCTGGTTGGGGTTTATACGGCTTTCTGCAGGTCTGTCTGTGCATTCTTGCTGTGATGGATGAGTATTTGTATCATTGCATCACCCTCGGTGCGCCAAGGCGTTGAACCTTGGCCAGCATTTCCTTGCGCGCTGGCGTGCTGGAAAATGATCTCACAGGGGGCCCCCCAAAGTGCAACCACAACCTTAGCAGGCCTTAAGTATAGAAGACTGAGCCTGAGCCATTCACAAAACAGCTTGGCTTGCTATTAAAGAGATCAAGCTACCAGACGATGGGCATGCAGTCAATACTGAGGTTTCCGGATAGTATTTTTTTCCGGCGGTTGGGGTCGAGCCACATCCCTAAATCTGAAAAGCTCGCACCTGTTCCCTTTGGGCGGCCCTGACAATCCTACGATGCGATGCATAGCTCTCATCCTCTGTTCGGAGCGAGCCCTGCAGACAAAATGGTCCTATGGGACTTCCGTGGGCGTTTTCAAACAGACTGAAATATTTGTTGGGTGGTAGATTCTTGGCAGATCGCATCACAGTATATACGAGTGCTCAGGTTTAGGTATTGAAGCGCAGCGGCTTCCTCACAGAATTCGTCTGCTGCAGCTGCGGCTTTAAGGTGTCCCATTCAGATCAGTAGCATGTCCTGCTGTTTGCAGAGCTGCCTCAAAACCTAGGTGGGCGCGCTATAAAGCACCACTGAGGAAAGCCATCAGATCATAAAGCCTCTACAGCCCCTTATAATCCCGGTGTAACCCCATATAATCCCTATAAACCCGACATAGTAGTTTGCATGTTATTTTCCATTATTCCCTCTAATGGGGTGCAGCCTGAGAATACCTGGAGTGCTTTCCTACCTAGCTCAAAACTCACCGGCACAGCCGTATGCAACGGGCAGCGGTCGGAACCTCTTGCCGGGACTCACTGATGCCATGCTTCTCCCTGGATGTTAAACCCAGCCGCCTCAGGAGGTGGGATCCCAGAAATGAAGCTGATTCCAGATTCCAGATAGGTCGGAGCAAATGACGAAAATGGAAAACAGAATACTGGTTCGCTGCATCTCTGCGCAGCAAGCCGCAACCAAAGCTACTTATCTTTCTGCCTTTTCAACAGGTTCGGGGTCGGTACGTCCAGATCCTGTTGAAAGCTGTCTACTTCCGACCGTGAGAAAACTAAATCCAGAGGATTATGCATGCAAACCTGCAGAATCCTCCCTTCTCTCTGCAAAAGACTCAGGCCGCCTGGCAGCACAAGATCCGTGAGGAAGCGATTTTGGGCCACGAAGGCCTTGTGCCTTCGTTCTTCCAACATCTTCCGACCACCATGTCAGAGCCTCACACGGTATCATCGCTCTGCTCCGTTGTCTCAAGCGTGTTGAAGTCGCCGCAGCAGCCTCTGCAAGATCAGGAACAAACAAGAATTTCGCTGATAAACCATGATGGAGCCCTGAAGAGTATCTGCTGTTGGGATCCCATGGCTCGTGCCTCTACTGACAGCTGTGCAGAGCATGGAGGGCGCAGCAACGGAGCCCAGTACCAAAAAAGCAAGCGAAAGAGTCCGTGGATTGATGTCACCGGTCCCAACACAGCTCTCCTCGGTGGTGATGGAATACCTCAGGTAATATAAGGTATGCCAGCGTGCATTGGCTGCCTTTGATGGCTGCTGGTCAAGGTAGATTGAGAACTCCAACAGCTTTGTCGCGAGCAGAAACGCCAAACTCTCACATCATCCTTTGGCCCCCCCTGGCCGCTACCCTCGAAATACGGCTCCCCTTGTGTCACGCCCATGATAGTACGAGTCAGGACCCCCAACAAAGCAGCGCTTCAGTGTGAGAAACTCCCAACTCCAAGGCACTCATACCAGCCCCAGGACATTGCAGCCACAAAGGCAAGGCCAGTCAACGCTTGCAACCGGAGGCCCAACTTGAAGAAACTCCTGCTCAAATTAGTGCGGACACACGTTCCAGGAACGCATTAAGGATAACATGTTGCATACGGATTCCAGAAGAAATCAAGGGCATTCTTCCTATCCAAATCACTGCTATTCATGGTGTCACGAAGTCCAAAAGACGACACCTTTCAGGAACTCCCAAGAAGGAACCCGTACTTGTCGGAAACCCAAACGTTTTGCGATCATGTGCTCAGCTTCATTATGCAGTCTTTACATACCTACAGCCCACTAGGGATCCTGGGATAAATGGGGATGACTGAAAGATTATGGGAGTCCCTTTGGTGAACTCTTCAGTGGGGCAATGACAGCCGTGATACTCAGAACAACAATGTCAATTCTACTTAAAACTAAAACCTAACAAAAATACTAACAATACTAATACTCATTGACAACCACAAGATTAACAATAATAATCTTGAATCAGCTCCGGTTTCGACGCTAGGCCCTGCTCCTATTCCCAACACACGCCAGGCACGTCACCAGCAGCTGCACCAAGGTCCCACAGCACCTGTTGAATCACGGAGTGCTCTCCCAGGGTGCGAGGATAGAGGATTATGAGGGGTCTGCATCCAAGATTCTATATGGTTGTTTCGAGCAACTCCCAGATGTTGCAAGGTTGCTGCTGCCGGTGAACACGGCACTTGAACGGCTGTTCCGCTTAAAGTGGTAGCCAAACAGAACTGCGCATGAAGCTGAACACCGCTGCTTGAGTATCTCCTCTAAATGGTACCTGCGACTTTTCCCCATCCCGTACACCGTCATGGAAGCTGACTGATATTGTCTTGCGGCAGGGCACATTGGCACCAGAGGGTAAGTCCTCATCCACAGAGTGAACCGATCCTTGGCGACCCGTAGAGAAGTGTACTAGAAGAAAACAGGCGCCAAGAATCCGGATAAGGGTTTTTGCAACTGACCCAAATCTAACTTGAGCTGTTGATCTGTGACTTCAACAACCCAAGCCAGGCACCTTTGAGAGCTGGCTGCCTACAGGAGGTACTTGCTGTGAACCCAGCTCATCACTCCCAGTGCAGGCACAAGAAGCTCCAGCTGATCTTGCAACAGCTCAGCAAGGCTGATAACGATTGGTGGTGCCAAGGGTCATAATTCTCACAGGTCGTTAGAACATTGGCAGCACCCAGGAAGAAGAGCACAGGTATCCAAACGCAGCAGCAGCTGTTCATGCAGAACATGGCTGCCAACACGACCGGTGCACCTTAGGTGTCTACGCAGACTCGCTTCTTTGACATGAGTCAAGGCAATGATGGCTGCTGCTGCAATCTTGCTCCACCTTACTTACCCTGCCCTATCTAAACCTATTCACCTTGGTAGCCACCGGATACTGTGGATCTTCAGTGGCACAAACTTTCCTCTTTGCACCGCACCTTTGCATAGACGTCTCGTTCTATACGCATATCGTCTTCACCTTTCCTGCGTTTCAGGGTTCGCCAGAACAACAGCCTACATCCTGGACATGACTCGTGATGAGCAGCCGTTCATTCCCGAGCTCCAGCGAACGTATCCAAAGCTAACAGTGCTATTCAACCAAGTCCTAAGGCAGCCCGATGGAAGAGGGTGCTCTTTTGCAGCTGGGTCGTTCAAAAAGGAACCACCCAACCAAAACAAGGAAATGAGGCTACTCCCGTGTTCCAGTTCTCCATCTTCGTCGAGTGTCCCTGCTTCTGCTGCTCGATAAGTTGCCGCGTCGGAATGCGGAGGACCCCAACGCTCGTTGAGACCCCCCAGTCATCGGCCATGGCAGGCAGGGATTGACGCGGCTCTTTTCTTCACTGCTCGAAATTCCCCAGATCAAGGTCCTTTCCGAGGAAAAATGGGACTTCTCAAAAAAAGATCCAAAATTAACCTTGTCTTTGGAATGTAGCCTCTGGGCTTGATTGATTTTTTGGCAGATTGGTGATTTTTGCGAATAGGGCACTATTCCGGAACCGGAAAACCGAGCACCCCGTCAGCCGAAACTGCAAATGCCGGGGCTTTGCACGTCGCATGCCCTGTGCGAATGGATAATTGTTTCTGCGCTGGCGAATTCTCAAACATTCTCTCACCAACATGAAGTCCCCACTGCATTCAAAGCTCCTAGACTTGACCGAGCCGTTGCAACATCCCGCCGCACCTGCAGCAGGCGGGCGAGTGTCACCAGCAGGTGGGTCAAAAAGCCCAGTGCGGTACTCACCTCCCGCTCCTGAAGTACAATCACATAAGTCTTGGGCCATAATATAGGGGTTATATAAGGTTTGTATAGGGGTTATGTAGGGGTTATATAGGCATTCTCCGTTCTGTGGCGGCTGTGCTCTTTCGTGCACAGCATGCTCAAAACGCTATGGCGGGGATTGGCGGATGATGGCTTGCAGGCAGATCTGCCAACTTACCTGGCTTATACCCAATTTATAAAATCGTAGTTTCCACTTTCTTTTCAATTATCCCTTTCTACCCCCTGTAGATACCCTATTCTAATACAGTAGTTTCCACTTCACCACCTAGTCGGCAGGCTTTCTTGCGGCTTCTGGTCACGCTACAACCTGGTGCTGCACGGGTTCTGTCTCCGGCTGCGGGTCTTGGTGCTTCAGCCGCTCGGTGCTGGCAATACAGAGACCACGAATAGTCCAGTACCTCTCACCTTAGCTACACAGCTGCTGCGGAGGGAACAAATTTTGGATTCTCGCGACATGCGCTTGACAGGATTCCGTCCGCGGTCCAATGCAGGGTCATGCATGCACCAAACCACTCAACACCGAGTAGTGGCCCCTGCTGCTAGGGTAGATTCATAGGGGAAACCCAAGCAGGACAGACCCTCCAAGAAGGACTTCTTGAAAGGAGATTCACAAAGGAAGCTGCGGTTCTTGGCGGGGTCCAGTTTGGGGGGCCCTTCGGATCTACCTGAGTTGCATGCTGCCAAGCTGCAGTCCTGCAATGGGTAGACCTGAGCAACACTTCCACGTCAATAGCGACAGGGCTGCACAGTTTCTGCTGCATGCGTCGTTGAACTAGGAACCACTGCGCGCCGCGCCTGACGGACCTCGTGCAGCAGACGAATCTGCTGGCAGCGCAGCTGGCGACAGATCTTGTGGTGCTCTACGGCAACCTCAAATTCCATTTACATGACGCCTGACTCATTCTGCGCTTTTAAGGCCCTGGCTACAATCGCTACCAGTTGTACAATGCTACCTTTTCACAGAGTCCTCTCCTGCCCCGGAGTGGAAGATTGGAATCCTCTTGAGAATTACCTGCTTTCATGCCGCCCTTCAAAGGTTCGCACCTTGCCATGCTCGCCCGTCAAACACGCCTCCCACGACTGCTGCAGCTGCGCCTTGCAAATGCTTTCTGGAAATCGAATAGATTCCAAGCAGATTTGGTAAGGGGAGATGAAGCACATTGGGTAACGTTCCTTTTCGTCATTTAACGTTGCCCCTGCTGACGCTAACTTTGCCGAAGAACAAACCTCCATCATGCAGCAGAAGGGTGGAGGCAGCGGAGGCGGGTAACAGGACGAGCCCGTCATCATCCTAATACAACAGATATCATCTAACCCAAACACACACACAAAAGAAAAAAACATATTCGAATCACGTAGGCCGCCACATACAATCTCGATCAACCCGCCAAGGCACCCTGCCCATGTTCTTTGCACTTATTTTCCCATCATCTTAGTTCTACAGCTTACCGCGCTGAAAGACCTTCGTTCCAGCTTCATTTGCCACATAAGTTTTCCCAGTTGATTCTCTGTTACTCTTCTCCTTTGACCCCCAAACACTCCGTTTCATGTTCCATCACTCTTCAATTTCAGCCCCCAAACGCCCAACCCTAAACCCTACACCATGAACCCAAAGCCCTACGCCCTTAACCCTAAACACTAAATGGTAGCTTGCATTTCCTTTCCTATAATCCTTATATCATCCCCATCTAACCCCTATACCATTCCTATAAATCCCCTTACCCTAATCCCTGAACTCTTCACCCTACATCCCTAAACCCTAATCCCTAAAACCTAAATCCCCCCTTTCTACAACAGCTGGCCTGAGCTTGCCGCAGCCTGGACCTGCCCATCAAGGGCGTGGGGCGGCGGCTCGAAGCTTCAGGGCCAGGCGCTACCTGCCCAAAAAATGGGTTCTATAGGGCTTTATGAATTTTATATTGGGCTCTGTAGAGGTTATTTAGGAAGCTATAGGAGGTTTTGGGCCTGGGGCTTATGGCTTGGGACTCAGGATCCTTTTCAGCGCTCGTCCAATCCAGGCTTGAAGAGCCCGTAGGCCCGAGCATCTATGGGTCTACGACTCTTTTAAGCAACTCTCTGCCGGCCGCTCTTCCGGCTCAGCATTCAACACTTAGGATTGCAACTTGAGATTCAAGGCTCAGCAGCCTTTTTAAGGAGATTCTCGCAGAAAGTTCATGAGCCTGCGACCCTTTGACCTTTGAAGGTGGCCATATGGCTATATGGGATTCCATGTTTGGAGGAGGGGCCCTGTACAACCCCCCACATACCCTAGATCGCAACTGTGCCATCCACGCCTGGGCACCAGTAGCTGATCGGCGCCACCACCGCTGCCTGCCAGGTGCGCATGTAAAGGAATTAAACCGGGATAGGTGGGGGCTATATGAGCGTTCGCCGAAACTCCTTGTATAATCCGATGCTATGGACAATTTGGGGGGGTCCTATCGCTTTCGAGGGTTTTGGCGTAGGATACAAGCAACGGTATCAACTTTGGGGGGTTCAGCCAACACACAGTCATGCTTACGTCTTAGATTGAGGGGTATCGCTTTTGGGGGGTCCTATCGCTTTTGAGGCTTTTTGCGCGGTTCCTACATCTCACGGCATTCCTTCTCTTCGTGCCTAAGACGCGAGTATGGACCATTTCTCATGTAGGTATTACATAGGGCCAATCATGGAGAATCTAACGGAACGGCAGATGGAAAATGAAACGGAAGCTACAATATTAGGAATATGGGGGAGCTCTTGGGCTCGGTTAGATTTTAAAACTGAGTGCCACACCGCAGCTTCAACCATCATTGTCCAAGAGCGTGAGTTGGCCAATGGGACATCCCCAAAGACAAGAATACTGCCTGCTACAAGAGTCGGACCAGATAGAGCCAATGCTTCTCCTTTGTCCCTTCTTCGTCCTCAAAGCCTGCTCCAAACATTCACCTCAACGAACCCAAAACACGCGGACACATACAAGGAAAAACAAACACAGACACGTTGAAAAAGAACCGCGAAAGGAAAAAGTGAGTGACACCTCTACTTCTATGCGATCCCTGCAGAATCCTTGCAAGGTACCCCAGAAGACCATCATTTGGTGAAAATCCAACTACTGTATGATCCTGATTAGCGTGGGGAGCCTGAATTGTGCCAAGCTGTGCCGAAATTTTTCAGCACCCCCTAATTCGTGTAGGGGGCCTCAATTGTGAAGTTGCGCGGTCTTAAAACAAAATCTGGAAGTAATTAGCTAGAATAAAACGCATTCGTTTTTCTAATCCAAGCTGCTCTAACTACAATGTTGAATGAGAATGATTGCCTCAAGGATCTAAAGCTCCAGAAGGTCAAGTTTCAAGCCAGGTCCAGAAATATCCGTTTCGTATTAAACCGCCTATTTGAGGAGGCCAGGCAATCTTTTTTGCAGGGGTGTAGTCCAGCAGCTACTTGGGTCCTTGCAGCTGTTTGGGTCCTCAATACTCCGAGCGCATTAGGGGCTGAATTATGCGAAATTTTCAGGACCCCTAGGAATTCCAGCAAAAAAAGCCTTTCCTTCCGAAGGCTCGCCATTGAAAAGCAAACATTTCAAGATGTCAAGCCTTTTATTAGGTTTCAGGTCAAGACCAAACTATCGAATTTACCGCTTATTCGACGTGGCCAGGCAATGATTTTTGCAAGGGGGTAGTCCAGCAGCTGCAGGGGTCTTCAGTAATCCCAATGTTTTGGGGGGCTGAATTTTCCGAGATTCTCGGGCTTCCGATTCCAGAAAGCAAAAGCTCTTCCGAAATTTACTGTAATTTCGAATAGCTACTGAGCTCCGCAGCTCCGCAGCTCCGCAGCGCTCCTCCTATTGAATTTAACTTACACGAGATTCCGAGTCCCAGAGATGCTGGGATCCGGAAACCCTCCTCCTATTGAATTTAAGGTTTAGGGTTTAGGGTTTAGGGGGTAAATTCTGAGCTCCGGAAACTCCCCTCCTATTGAGTCTAAGCTAAGACTACGATCCAGATTTGTTTGGGGGGTCTCCACCCACTTTCCACTAAAAGAGGACCCATTTTTGTTTGGGGGGCGACACCCCTATGTGCCAGTTAAAGGGGCATCTAATTTGGAAACCCCCCGTATTTCAAACCAACATAGAATACGTATTCATTCTCGTTCCATTATTAAAGGGGCGCCAAGCCCTAAACCCCAGACCCTATAATCCCTGAACCCTCATCCCGAATCCCTAAACCCTAAACCCCTAAACCCTAAACCCCTAAACCCCTAAACCCTAAACCCCTAAACCCTAAACCCCTAGATTTTCCTAACCATCTTCCCAAGCCCACCTCGCGTCGAGGCTGCCAGCCTCCTCCCCTGCAGCTTCTGCTCGGAGCAGCTCCAAACCTTTCAACGCAAAGGGGGAATATAGGGGATATTCAAGGTATAGGGTTTAGGGGTTTAGGGTTTAGGGGTATATAGGGGGTATATAGGGGGTACATAGGGAGTATATAGGGTGTATATATAGGGGATATGTAGGGGGTATACAAGGATTTTACCCCAACAATGGAAAATCAAATGAAAAAGAAAATGGAACATGAAATAGAAACTGGGGCTTGTATAGGTGTATCAGGTATATAGGCGTGTACATTACGTACTGCCTCCACAGGTAACAGTCCATAATCGGGGTAAGATTCAGGGCTTGATACTGCCCCACGTGGGGTCAGTATCCAAGGTATAAAGGGTAGATCGGGACGTAGAGATACTAGTGGGGAATGGAAAATAAAAGCGAAGCTACTATTACCAAGATCTGTGGCCTGTTAACTCTGGAAACCTGGAAAATAAAATAAATGCATTTTAAGTGGGTTCGGAAATCCGTTTGGAATGTGTGTGGGGGTGTGTTTGGGAGTGTGTTTGGACATGCAGTCCGTTTGGGAATCCGTTTGAAGTGTGCTTGAAGTGTGTTTGGAATGTGTTTGAAGTGTGTTTTCAATGTGTTTTGGGGGTCCGTTTGTTGGGGAATCCCCCGAGGACCCCAAAACACGATTCAAACACACTTCAAAAACACTTCAAACACAAAAAGAACACACATGTCTCGCATTTTGGTGTCCCCGGAGCCCTCCCAGCCAGGTCCAGCCGGGGTCGATTTGGGAGTCTGTTTAGTCCGTTTCGGGTGTGTTTGGGGTGTGTTTGGGGTCCGTTTTGGGTCCGTGGGTTTTTGTGGAGGTTCCGGGCGGACCACTAAACGGACTCCCAAACACATTCCAAACACACTCCAAACGCGCTTCAAACGGATTCCCAAACGGAGTACATTCCCAAACGGACTCCAAACGGACTCCCAAACACAGTCCCAAACAGACTACATTCCCAGACACACTCCAAACGCATTACGAAACACACATAAAACGCATTTTTCACTTTCTGGACATCCCCCAGCTTATCAGGCCCAGATCTTCATAAAGCTACTATTGCCTAGGATTTTGCCATTTGCAGGGCCGAGACATCGCAAGGCAAGAATCAGGGTTTAGGGTTCAAGTAAGGCCCGTTCAACTAGAATAGTGGAGACACAAATGGGAAAGACAACTAAAAACAAAATGGAAGCTGGGTTCATGTAAGAGTTTCTAGGGATAGCATTTACGTTTATCGGGATAGCATGCATCAATAAGCAAAGGACTTTAGAGTGGATGAAATCTGGCACCAACCCTAGATCCCAGGAATTATGGTACGCAAATCTGAGGGACCTACGTGGGGCAAGATTTCCTCCATCAACATCCATCATCAAGAGCATGACTATCACTTTGACAAGCGGGGTGCAAGACTTCGGGCGCTGGGTGTGCTCAAAAATGCTATTGGTACTCATGTTACAGGACACGTATCTCATCGACGGTTAGTAAAGAAACAACGTTAGTGGTTGTCAAGGCGTAGAAGCCCTCTGGCTGATTGCAGACTTAAAATCGCTTAGGATGACGAAGACGTGTGCCTTCAATCGTGCCGAGACAGGCGAGATAGACAAGGACTTGTGAAGTAGTAGCCGAGAAGCATGCTAGGCTTAAACCCAACGTCTCCAAAACTCCAAGACATACCCGAAAACCCTAAGTCCTTCAATCCTGAACCCTCAGCCCTGAACACTAAGCCCTCAACTCCCGCAAGCCCTCTACCCTAAATCCAATATTCTTCACTTGACCCAGTGCCTTCTCTCCTCTGCTGCAGGATCTCCCGGAGCTCGGCCACGCGCCTTTTTGCAGCTTTTTGGGGTTACAGGGGCGTGTGAAGGTTGATAGGGCTGATAAGCTTTAGGGTTTATGTTGTGGTGGAGCAATCGGGAGGGCTTTTGGGGGGGTTATAGGATCTACAGGACACATTGAAGGGGTTGTAGGGTTTATGGGGTTTATAGGGTTTATAGGGTCCCCAAAGTTTACAGGGTTTATACTGGTGATCGTGCTCAATGGCCTTTTTCACTCCTGCTTGGCTCGAAGCATGCAGGGCAGACAGGATCCAAAAGCGCATGACATGCACATCAGCACTGAATCCTGAAACCACTGTGAAAAACCGTTGTGAATTGGTCGTGTGGCAGAGGCAGAAACTGCATCATCGAAACCGCACCAGACAGACAAAGAGGCGGGTATGAAGAATACACCTCATGTGCTGATGCAGTGCCCAGCCAATAGCGGCAATATCCAACCCCACCACGAAAACCGCCCACCCATTCGGCGGAAGACATGTTGCTCGTATAGTCACATACGCCCATGGGCTTGCAGCGTCTAAGGTTTGGGATAATCAAAGAAGGTTAATGGAAGCTCGATTGGGAAATCTAATCATTACAGCATCTTGGGGGGGGGGAAGGCTTCAAAAGTGAGAGTCCTTGTCCGCAGGAGGCCTTCTGTGAAGCGATCTCCCGTCCCAAGAGTACGCAGACCTTCTACAAATTCAAAAGTTTGGCAGCTACCATCTACTTTAAATCTGAGTAGATGTCAAAGGAACTGCAGGAGCACCCACATTTCGCGAACTCCAGACTCGAATCTGAGGATCAAACCCCAAGGATGAATAGTCAAGCCAACAGTCTGAAAGACACATTCAAGGCTCTAAGCATCTCGACCAGTCCCTGTGCTCCTTGGTCATCCTAAGCCCAAAGTACACTGCCTCCAGACCGCCCCAACAATTCTTATGCCGATGACGCGGGTTTCTCAAAGGATCCGTACAAACTGAGAGCAACAATTCCCTATCTACCTTGAAGATTTCCTGCTCAACCTCTTACGCAGAAGGACTCAGTTCCATATCACCCCTATGTAACCGCATATAAGCCCTACATATGACCCCTATATGGGCTATTCTCAAAATTATGGGCCTCTTTGGTTATGAACTATAGTATGGAACCTAATATCCAGGGGTAGCAAACTGTGACCCTGATTTTTGGAACTGCGCATATGAGCCATGGTCTAAACTCCAAGTAACCCGTATAATAGTCCCCGATATAATCCACTATATAACCCCCGCTAAGGAGTTCTAATATGAAACCCCAAAATCTCCCAGGAGTTGTTCCGCAACAAGCCTCTGGAGCGATGCATGCCTTTCTCCGAGAGCATAGCCTGCGCGCCAATCGGAGTCTAAGGAAACAATGGATGCCTGTCTGTGGGGTTTAGGGTTTAGGATTTAGGGTTTAGGTTGGGTATTGTTCCCACCAAGTAAGAGTTGGAAAATAATGCCTATCACAAACATGTATAACAACCCCTGGAATCTAGAACCCACGGAGTATCCTTCCTTGAGCAAAGGTGGAGCCCCATAGCCTCTTTCCAGATGCTATGTTTACTTGGGAACTGCAAAAAAAATCTCGGCTGGCCTTCATCAACCTGGCAGACCTACATAGCGTGGCTGATGTCAGAAAACTTGTCAGCTGGCCCTCATCTAGAAGCTCGTCAAAATTGAAAAGCTAGTGTTGGTATGATACAGGGATGAAGGCATTCAAAAATGTAATTGCGTTCGAATCTTGACCCTGCCAGCTAATTTCTCGTTGCCTGCCACGCTGCTCGGCTTACTCACAGCCGCTTATGCTGCATTCGCCCCTTAAGATGTGTCACAACAACTCTCCGGAAGCCTTCCCTCCGCATCGCCAGCAGATCGCGCAACTGTTCCTGCATCGAACACCATAAATGTGGAATGAGGCTTCCTGAGCCGCGAACAAACTCTGCTTGCAGAGGCCTTTCAGAGGATCAAGCTCTTACGTAGCTGACCATGCAAGTTGGCCCCAGGCTTTCAAGTCGACCATCTGCACAGCTAAGGACTTGCCGGCAGCTTGAGGCCACGCATGTATGGGCTGCAACTATGCAACTGGCAGTTTCCACGCAGAACTCCTGAAGCCCAGCTGTCTGCGAACGCAGGGAATGCAGCTTCTCGCCTCTGCAAATCAAAATCAGCTCCTGCCTGACTAGTGCCATTGTGGAGAAGCAAGGATCACTACGCAGGAGGAGCCTCTGGCCCATGATAATTTTGGGCACTTTGGGGCAAAACGCATCAGCTCGTACATCCACTGTTTCCAAACAACAGATTACACAGGCACGTGACGCCAATGTGCTCGCCCACAGCCAGGACTAATTCTTCAGAGTGCTCTTCCAAATTGTGCAGGTCAAGTTCTGAGAGACCACGAAACAATGCTGGAATGGAATTGGTTTCAATGCAAGGGGCCAACCCAGCGCACACGATTCAATACATCAAAAACTGTACACTCTTGATACTGCGAACAGAAAAGTAAATGAAAGTATCGCACGAGTACTGGTAAAGCAGGATCACCATACTTGTACTCGAATTCGGTTACAAACCGCTGGTCAGCTCCGCCCGCCTAAAGGAAAATGGGCACGTCCAAGCCCTGTATACAAAGCTCCTAAACGATCAGCCTAGCCTATCCCATCAGCCAGCATTTCTTGTAATTAGTGCTGTCAGAGGAGCTAAGCTCGGAGATCTTTGCCCCGCACTCGCACACCTCCGAAGTCGCTATCTGCCGGCTGTTGGCATTCCTGCTGCGGACGTGCATCCCCCATGACCGATCCAAAACACGGGAATTTCCGGGTCCTACAAAACAAGTCAATATACTTCGGGCTCCCTGGGTCTTTGATTGAAAGCTCACGAGTAGGTTCCAGGGACGGTGGATGATACGCCCCGTAGACATTGATGTGGACTGGATGGGCTTAGGACTCGCAAGTGTTGAGAGTGGGGTCCTTGATTTTACCTGATTCTGAGACCAGCTTAGAATGTGTTGTTGGGCAGCAAGGTCCCCACTTCGTGGCCAACGGCTAGTCATAAGTGGGTTAAAGTAGGACCCTTGCAGGCGCATATCACCCTCAGTATTACACTTACTCCTAGACCTTCATCCACTGAAATGTGTGCACACGATCCCATTCTTCTTCTAAAGGTGGTGCTATGGGCACGGAATTCGTACTTTTTGTGGAGGGCTTGTGTTGTTGGATGGATGTCATTAATCCAAACGTAAATTGACGATGTGAGGAGGGATCTTGGGCAATGTGCATTATGTTTTTGGGGTGGGCTCTCTGTCTTGCTCAGCGGGAGCATCCAGGCCAGGCATGTGAGACTTGCATAATTTGGGCGTACAAAAGAAAATGTTTTTAAGGCTGTCCTGTGCTCTAAACCCTTCAATAGAAAACCGTGTAATATTTCAATGCCCCTTGCCATGTTTTCCATTTGACTTTCCATGTCTGGAAGAATATCCAGAAACCCTAAACCCTAAGTAAGCAGCTTCCATTTTCTTATCCTCTCTTTCTGTGCTTTCTGAGCTACTGTCAATAATTCAAGATTCCCCAGACACGTAGTGGACATGGGTTCCGTGTTAGGGGCTATATTCGGGACTTCTCTAAACTACAAGAGGGGTCCCTATGTCCACTGATAAGGGTCTCTTAGCAGGGCTAATATTGACAGTAGCTCATATAATTACCCAGAACCCCTTTAAATGCTGGGCACCTGTTTGGCAGTTTGCGCCGCTCGCCAGCCCATCGCCTCAATTCTCTGCCCTCAGCTTATACGTACATACAAATAAATATACATGTATATGTATACATATAAATAGATATTAGGGATGTTATGGGATTTCATAAGGATAGATCGGAGATTATAGGAATTTCTATGGCGATATAGGGATGTTATAGGACTTTATAAGGCCATATAAGGACATTAGAGGATGAGATAGGGTTAGAGAGGGTTGTTATAGGAGTAGATAGGGTTCTAAAGGAGGATTATAGGATTATAGGAATGTATAGGGACACTATAAGGATAACTGAAAAGAAAAAGGAAACTAATGTAAAGCTCTGTATGTAGCACAACATGGCGGAAGGCCCAGAATAAACTTACGACGACCTTCCATATTCCACAAAATAGGAGTTTTTGTCCACCCGACTTCTGCTATGACTGAAAGGTAGGAGTTTGCAATAAACCGGAATCCCATTTGAGTGGTACTGGTCCTGAGGTCAAGGACAATAACTTCTAAACCCTAAACCCTAAACCGCGTACTTAAATGCTCCGCTCAAGAAGCCCAAGCCCTGGCGTCAGCCAAACTTCCGGGAGAGCAGCTGTGTTCCTTGTTTTGCCCAGGGTTTAGGGTTTAGGGGATTTGCCCAACTGCGAGTGCTTCTGAAAAATCATGGGGCCCTTTGCTATAATCCCTTAACTTAAATAATAAAAGCACTATTTTAAAGATTCCTCGGGACTATATTACGAAAGGAATTTAAGTAGGGAATGATTCCTAAAGAAATAGGAGTTTGGGGTTTTCACGATTTGGAGTCCAGGACCCGACTGCTTACAGAGAGGATTATTTAGGGATGATATGAGGCTGATATACAGGGTTCATAATGTAGGGAATGCATTGGGGCTGTATGGGGATTATATTACATACAGGGGATTGTATGAGCTACAGTCCAAACTCCTAGTATTCCCCTTAATAAGCCCTATAATACTCCCCCATATAATCCACTATACAGGCCCTTTAAGGAGTTTAGACCCTAACCCTAACCCCATAGGGGCTTTCATTTTCTTTTCCGTCATCCCGACAATCCCTGTATAACCCATGACCAACCCTATATACTACTAGTACATACCGGGAAGCATCTTGGGGTTAGGGAGGATGGGGGCAAGGTCCCAAGAACCTGTGCTTGGGCTTCTCCATGGTTCTCTGCAGCATGATGCAGTCCGCCGTCCGTAATAGATATTCGTCATACCCTGTCTCTTGGAGATGAATTAAACCCCTGCAGATCCCAAGAAAAGGAGTTGTTCTGTCAAGTCTTCAGCAATGGCGCTGGCGTCTCTGGAAAGTGCCAAGCTTCCGCATGCGCAGGGCCACCGCAGGCTCAGAGTTCTGAACCAACTGTTCGAGGTCCTTCCCCAGTCCGTTTCAGGGTTCAAGGTATCATAAGCTTGGAAGAGTCTTTCTTGGGGAGAGGATGTCTTCCGAGACATTCCCAACCCGAATCATGGCTGGCACCCCTCCTCGCCCCATACTAAGTTGAGTAGGAATTGCATTCCAGATGTGCAACAGCTGACCAAGCATGAGCCATGACTGCGTGTCTCAAACCTAAAGCGGCTTGTAGCAGATATCTCCATGTGCAGCACAGCTCGCATGACGTTTACTTCTATGGAAGCGAGCGAGGGCAGGCAACTGATCCCATAAGAGGCCTATGACTAACAACAGTCCGGCTCTTCTGTTCTACACGCCTTTCAACGTTCAATAGCATACACCAACTCGAAACAAAAGTTGCGTTAGCGGGACCACGTACGAGTTCAGTACGAGTTCAATTCATGCGGGGCTCGGCTGAAATTCAGGTTGAGTGACGCCACAAAGGCAGAAGAACCAAGAGGAAGAGGCAGAAAAGGGAACCCAGCTATATGTCTACTGCGGATGGCAGCTATGGTTCAAATCACCATTCCCCGTCTCCTCTCCAACGACATCTGTGAGTCGAAGATCCACTTCACTGCTCCAGCGCACCTGGCTTGCATCTTAGGCAGACGGTTTTGCTGCTTAACCCTTGAGATTTGGGGCGGCACTTGGAGAGGCTGGGAAAGCCTGCTTTGAGACCTTGTCAAGTCCAGGATTTGGGGCGGGTCTTGGGAAGGGCTGGGAAAACCTGCTTTGAAATTGGCCAGTTAGCAAGCACTCAAGATTGATGTAGACAAAATTGACACTACCACGTAATGAAAGGCTTGCCACATCCAAGGGACCTACTGGGCGGCTCTGCTTTGTAAATGAGTGCTATATTACTCTAGGTCGGGTGCTTTATTCTCCATGTCCACAATCCCAATTCCGGACAACAAGCCCCAGTCAGCATCGTCCAGGTAAGTTCGAAGCCACAGCAAGGAACCGCATAGGTCCTCAAGCTTATGGGGTGCGAGACCTACCCCTGGGCGGCAAACTTCTTCGCCGCCTCACGTGCGCTGTCTGCACCCGCCACTCGAAGCTCAAACACCTGTCAAGAAGTTTGTCTCGGTTCTTGATCCCGTATGCAGCCACCATTACAGGATTATTTCTCACCTCTGGGCAGTGTGGATCGCTTCTAGCTGCGTGTTGATGCATGCCGCTGCTGCTAGACCGCCTGCATTGATTCAGGCAACACAATGCTTGCCAGGCTTTATGCTAAAAACCCGCCAACCATGCAAACACCAAGTCTGTCACACACATATCAAAATGGATGTGCAAACTCCATGCAAGAATGTGAGAACTACTTCGTGTAAGCAGGCGATAAGTTGCTGCATCTCATCACCCTCCACGTGACATTAACCTTGATGCCCTGCTGCTAACCAGCGAACGAGGACTTCAATTCTGGGTCACTGATGGATTCAAATCACATGTCTGCAAGTACAACGTTTCTTTGGCAAAACCCCTCACAGCGTCCCCTGAGCATCCAAAGAAACTTGTAGCAGCCTCAGGTACTAGCGGATGGCGATGCTTCCAACTTGCGGGTCTCGTTTTCGTGCTACTTATGAACAGGATCGCCATGTTTTTGAGCGCACATAGTGGCAGCTGACCTTGCGGAAGTAAACCTGCGCTCCCCAGTACCAAGGCCACCCCCACATGCTGATTGCCGATTGCCTGAAGCTCACCACCAGCACGGATGGCGCATGGCGGCGACCAAGTGGGATTCCTGACCAGAGAAGGATTGGGCCCCATTCAGCAGATCACGCTGCTAAGCCACAGGTGTCCACTTCTAGTCGACCCTACTGCCATAAACCTCAAGGACAGACTGGATATGTCGATTTTGGCGACAAGGAAGCATTCTTTGGGTTTCGCGCTAAGGCGTTCTCGTTTGGTTGAATTCCTGGCCAGAGAAACCGCAACTTGGAAGGCGCCCGGGTTTTTCCGCTCGCCAAGATTGCTCATTACTTTTACTATTCTATGCCAATGCACGTTTCAGGGCTTGTGGTATTGAGCTTGGGCTTTCAGAGCTGTGAACCCCCTGAAGCTTGAAGTGGGACCAACGAACAGGGTTTTGCAAGGCACCCCCGCCAGTTCCACAATGCTGCGACGAAAAGCAACTCCTGCAAGCCACCAACATACCTCCTGGTCAGCCTTTATCGCCCACAATGCAAGCCAGCTTATAGTGGCAAACCTGCTTACCGGTTTGGGAGCGGACACCTTCAGGAGGGCTGAACATCTTAAGGAGGGCTGAATAAGGTCAAGAGCAGATCTTTCGGGTGGGGACTACGTATGACTGCGTGACATGAGTGGAAATCATGAAAAGCCAACACAAATAAGCGAGGCACGTTCGTTACCCGTGGTTAGCACTGAAGGAAGGAATCGGCTCATGGGGATTCTTCTAGGAAATTTTACATGGGACTGCTACATAGAGATCCATGGCTCCATTCCCTACTCACCAATAGTATCCCTTAAGTAGACCCCCCACCCAAGAATAGCGAGTATAAGGGATAATAAGGATGATCTTTTTTCCTCTGATATTGCTATTATACCACTATTACAGGGTAGGGGGGGGTCCTCCTAAAGCATCCCCAACAAAAGGTGCCTTGCGCAGAGGATTTCGCTCTCAAGAAGTAGGGTCTGCTCAGAAGCCAACTGCCTTGAGCGCAGCATCGGCTGAGGCTTGGAAGGCTCCGGTGAGGGGCTTCCATAAATCTGCGGTACATTGTTTGGGGGTCCCCATAACAAGGATCAAAATATTTTGGGATCTATATTGTGGCTTTTCCTATTTAGGGGAACTGCCATTTCCAAAAAACAGGTTCCAGCTTATCTTCAAACACGAAAAAACAGATGTTAGGGTCCCCACCCCACAAGAAGACCCGTGATTCTTGGAACCCCTCTTCTGATCAGTCCGACTGATCCTCACATCGCCTTACGTAAGCTTGTGGCAACTGGCTGAGAGTGAGTAATGCAGACTACAATGAGAACATCACATTGATAATCTTGCGAAATGCCCATGTGAAAGCAATGTCCGCATCCATGCCAGGCCACAAGACGTAGCCGTCCCCCACCAGCTCTACGGGCAAGCTCCTGTCCGGCCACATGAGCCAGGAGCTTTTCAAAAAAAAAGCATCTGAGACGCATCAAGGGCACTGGCACAGGAGTCTCCAAGATAACCCCCTCAGGGGTACCTCGCTTCTCTCACTATGGTCCTTTTTGTTCCCTAATGCCCGCAAAGGACACTCCCAATGTTTTGAGAAGCTCGCCGCTAACACCTAGCACTACCCCAGTGATCCTTTAGTTCACTTTGCTGACTAGCGCCATCTCTTTTCTGAAACTTAATGAATACCGACATTCTTGCATGCCAGGGGTAGCTGCTGTTCTGGAGCGAAAGCCTAGCAAGGCTATGCGTACTTGCTCCATGTGGACCATCTACCCTATTACAACTACGACGTAGTAGTGTCCGTTGTCTTCTTGTTTCCCTGTATAATATATCCTACTAACCCCAATATACCCAAATTTATAACGTAGTTGTTTCCATTTTGTCCATTATCCCTCTTTAATGCCCAATATAGTCCCTTATCCCCTGCTAACCCGGCGGCTCCTCAAAGCAAACTCGGAGATGTGGCGCAAGCGCCTGCCGGTAATCTCCTTGGCAAAGCTCCGTTCACACAAACTCCTCTGCTAGACTAGGCTTCTTAAAGGGTATTATATACGGAATTATTGAGCTCTGGACTAAGTCCGAGTAAATTCCTTAATAGGTCCCCCCCTGTTTTTTCCTAGATGTTCCCATATAGGTTCTCCCCCAACCTAACTTTAGTCCGGAGCTGATAGGGGAGTTTTTCAGGGTTATATTGTCTCGGTCCTTACGTGCTTCCGCCGAGTTTCTGTGCTGAAAGGGATGACAATCTCATCATTCCTCTCAGGCTTCGGCTCCTCTGTCAGGATCTTCTCCTCCAGTGCTCAGGCGGTGGGTGGCCCAGAAATACAAGAGAGGGAGGAGGGAGGGTTTTGGGTTTTGGGCTTAGGGTTTGGGGATTACAGGGTTTAGGCCGGTTTAGGGTTAGGGGCCAGGCCCACGTGGATGGTTGTCATGATGCCGGTCTCGTTTGGGGTAATCCCTGTTGCGAATCTATCTCAGAAGCACAAGGATCAAGACAACATCATGTGTTCATGGATGGAGGCCAGGCAGCCTCCCTTAACATATGGGCTTCGCCTTGCCAGATTGATCGTGGGCTGAGGTCAAGTTGAAACTGCCACTAGAGATGTATTTACTCGAAATCAGGATCCCCTGCGCACGCCCCAAAATCATACTGTCCTTATCATAAGGACCCTCCAAACGTCTGCCTTGAGAAATCTTAGAAGTCTACAACTGCCACTGTCGCAGAACAGTCCTTCGCCGCCGGCCGTAGGACTCCCCAACCTGGATGCAAGGAGTCTCAGCATCACAAAGGTGCTAATTTGGCAAACTCCCACAAGGATTAAATTCAGGCTTGGGGCCTCTTTATGCGGTTGAAGTAGATTAGGTTAGCAGCCCAAAAGCGCGGCAACAAACAAGCATTGGGCCGGGCTCCATGATAGGGAATCTCCGGGAACTCCCACAGCTTGAACAGAAGCCAGAAGGGTTTGGGTTGCTAGGGCTTACATGCGCAAAAAATGGCAGATGAACCACTCTTTGGCGGAGTGCCCGGTGCCTTTCATACTTTATACAGGTTTCACAACGCGATCTCATGGCTGCCAACTTCAATGACATCCGAGAATGCCTCTGTCAGAGGTTGCTTCTGCCACACGAGGCCGGTTCAATGCTGGAAGGGTTCGAGTGGAGTGAAGCTTACGGCTCCAATATGCGCATCGCAACCGCACGCGTGGCAAGACCCAGGAAGAAACCTCCACTAAGGTCAGCGCATAGAAGTCAGAGTCTAGGTATTCAAGACAACAGAAGCCGGATTGATGGATCCAAGTGCTGGCAAGCATCTTTGCAACGTCTGCATGGCGCTCGTGACGGCTGCATCTGGCTCTATCTAGGTGACCATGATGTATACATCTGAGGGAGCGGAAATCTCCTGACAGTCCTCTGCGACAAGAAGCGGACATTAAAGGTAAGGTTAGATCTGACCACAGCTTTTCAGTCCCCACCATAAGGGCTTGTGCTCTAGGGCCGCTGCTGCTTCCTGAGTTCAAGGATCGATGCTTTAGCAGGGAAACTACTGCCTAATGGGCCCTCACGAGCCGAGAGCCTCGCTTTTATATCTTGGCTTTATTGACTATTGCAAAGGTGGGCTGAGGTGTGATGCAGCTACAGCAGCTTACTTTATGCTGGCGTGTGGAACCCTGAAGTCATGCCTGAGCATCAAGCTAAATCCCATGGGTGTTGTGGACGACATTGCTTCGGCAGTGCCCACAGCTTTGCAGCCAGAACAATGCAGCGAGCAGGAGACATCCTGAAAGCCAAGGATCCGTACTCAGCACCAAACGCTGTACAGCTGTGCAGTCATCATGCCTCCACCCTCAATTGTCGCATAACTTCTTGTGAATCACATGCTGGGTGTTTAATTACGGAGGTGAGGGTTGTTTTACGGAAAAAGCTGAACCCGGCGTAGCTTTGGCCATCCCACCCCAAAACATCAACATAAGCGTTGCACAAAAAGATCGGGCTGAGGACCGGTAGTCGGGATGACAGCAGATTGGGGTATACGTTGGGGCAACCAGTTCTACTGCTGCAAATTCTGAACTCTAAACCTGTATGGGGGCTCCCAAAAATTAGTGGTCCTTTCTGGGGCTTCCCAGAACAAGTGTAAGATATGTGGGGGGTCTGTTTTGGATCCGCCGCACTCATGGAATCTACCACATGAGATCAGCTAAGCTCGCTGCCACATCCTGCCTGGGCAGTCACCCTTTTTTTGGGCGGGGGCTCTAAAGATGTTGCCCGCAAGCCATCTGTTCCGGCAACCCAAAACCCTAAACCCTGACGGGCAGGAAGCAGAGAACCAAAGGAACGCTTTGCCGAATGATTGACAAAATACCAAGCATTCAGAGATGTGGCCTTGAGCCTAGGTTGTTGAAAAGGGTTTGTAGGGGTTCTATAGGGATATATAGGGGCTCTATAAGGGTTATACAAAGGTTCTATAGCGGTTATACAGGGATATGTATGGTTTAGACCGTAGGCTTTGGGCTGGAAGGCCACTTGTAGCAGTCAACGTGACATTGTCTCAGGACACCTTTTCTGCTGATGTTGATGGTCAATTCCTGGCCCGTGCAATTTTGTGAATCCATGGTGATGCCGAAGCGTGTAATGGACATCCGCTGGCCCATGCTAGAAAAATCAATTGCAATGCTAGCAACTGCTAATTCTCCAAAGGGTTCGAGTCCCCATAGTAAGGGATGGAGTGATGATTGCCACAGTCATTTTAGAGAACATCTGGCTCTCCGGATCGTGTCTGTGAATGTCCATTGCAATGGTGGGGACTGTGGAAAGAAGCAAACTACTGAAGTGTCAATGGGGTCCATCACATGAACCATAGTCTCAACTCCTAGTATCCCCCTCAATAACCCCTATAGTAGTCCCCTATATAACCGCCTATACAATCCCCTTTAAAGAGTTAGACCCTAGACCCTAAATAGTAGCTTACATTTTTCCATTATCCCTAAATGATCCCCTACATAACCCCCTCGAAGGAGTTTGGACCCTAAACCCTAAACCCTATGTAATCCCTATATAGTCCCTATATAATCCCTATAATCCCCTGTATAGCCCTATAAAGGATTAGAGGCATCACATGGCCTTCGTCGTGGTCGTTGGCGCGGGTGCTGGCCTCGGGGCTTCCCAGCTGTCTCAGCTTTGGCCAAGGGCTTCTACGCATCAGAACCTGGCGTAGACGGCTTCTCCACACATCAGCACAACCCAATAAAACCCCTACATAACTCCTATATAAACCCAATATAACCCCAATATAACCCCAGTATAACCCAAGTATAACCCCTAGATAAACCCAATATAACCCTTACATAAACCCAAAATAACCCAAATATAACCTCTATGTAGCCCAAATATGTCACCAGTATAACCACAGCTCCTTTCTCCTTTTTACGGCAGCCTTCGCTTTTGTCACAAGTGCGCAGATGGCAGCGGGATTGGCTGCTCAACAGCAGGCCCTTTAGAAGAACCTTCCAAACACCAGCTCTGTATGAGCCATAGTCTAAACTTTTTAAAGGTGGTTATATAAGGGAGTTTTATAAGGGTTATTAAGGGGGATACTAGGAGTTCAGATTATAGCTCTACATGGTTGGGGGGGACGTCTTCGTGCCAACGGATGCAATGAAGCGTTTCTTAGCATGCTTCAATCCGATAGCTGTTGCGAAAGTTTGCAAGGCTAGCTGTGTGGGAATCACGTGGTTATCCTCTTCAACTGTACTGTACCACTGTGAAGTGGCTAGCGAGACGGTTTGCCATGATGCAAAGAAGCTGAATGTAACTATATAATGACGATACTCGCACAATTACTGGCGACGCATCATTCTGAAAACACATTCGCTACAAGATAAGAGGCATGGCTTCATGAAGAACAATGATGAATGGCGCGATCTTGGTTAATCGCTTTTGTTTGGAAGGCGGCAAAGGTGACCTGGCCTGGAGCAACCTTGGCACTCCCTCTTGTGAACTGAAGGCTCCCAGACGGGGGTTCCCAAACAAAGGTTCTGCCTGGCTCAGATGTGAAGGGGCAGAGACATCATGAGAATTCCAAGCTCACACACCTGAGCCTCGGCGCCATGAGATCTGATCCCACGCAAAGCCCTCGGCCAAATGCTCCCAGGGCTTCTCAAAAATGGTACTGCAGCATGCAGTCCTTGGTCCAGTCAACTGACTCGGACCGCGTTGACGTCACACATTTGGGCGGGGGGGCTTTGCCGAAGACATGCCACAGAAAGGTCAAATGGTGCCGGTGATGCCTTGTCACGGTCATCTATCTTCTTTTGCCTCTTTTTGCGACAGTCAGCCAAAACCTTGAGGCAAATCTTTCCTCTCGGCCGGCATATGGCAATCCGCCCAGCTGCTTGGAGAATGAAAACTGCTGCCGACCAGGCACCCAACTCCAGATGGATCAAGATACGTATTTGCACTGGTATGGAGCCTGCTCTTGCTGCCTGCATCTCGCAAATTCAGCTTATGAATTGTTCGCTGACCTGGAAAAGCGGCGCTGCATCAGTGACTGACGAGCTGCAATCGCTCCATGCTCAGCGAGCACAAAACTGTGAAAGGAAAGCTCTGCCGATCATGAGCATGGAGTCTGGAATCAAACTTCAAAGCCTAGCGGACTAGCGATTGCTGTTGCACATGAGGCTCTAAAAAGGTTTGTCTCCAAGCCTTCCACGTCGAAGAGAGCTTGCTATACATGGGAAGCAGTCAAGGAAAATAGAGTTGCCTGGGCCACAGGCAAGCTATCATGCAAACACCTGCTCTGAGCCTGGATAAACTCGTGATGGCTTCAGGTTGCCGAAGCCACCCTTGCTACCTAGTTTCGGCCGTTCGCTTTGGGGCTCCCTCTTCACAGCCCAGGCAGAATTGCTGGACATGCTGCTGGTGCCGCTGGCGCCACCACTGCAAGTGCTGGCCTGGCTGCCCCGGCTGCCTTTGCTTAGGCTTGGACTTCCCTTCAGCGCGCGGTCGCCATCGGGAAGTTGCAGATGTTGCTGCGCAGCCCGTGGAACCTGCATCCTGGAATTACTCGAGGCATTGCTGGAGGTCCAAGAAACACGTATTGCAGGCTCTTGCAAGCTGACGGCCAATTTCATCGGGGCTGCCGGTGGCTGAAAAGCCACAGGCGGCTGCGGGCACTTCTCTACTGGTACATGGGGGCTAAACCTTGGTGCCTCCACCACAAACTTTACCCTACCCCGGCGCTTGTTGTCAGAATAGCTGGACCAAAGGGCGCACACCAGCGTGGTAGTGGCAGCGATGACAAGGAGAGTGCCCCCTATGAAAGCGATCACCACCAAGCTCAAGCCGCTCTCCTCGTCAGCCGCTTCTGAAGGTTGAAAGGCCGGGGCTTCATGCTCCGGAGCGACGTAACTGTCAACTGTCGGGGGTGCAGGTTTCCTGTCCTCACCCAAGGCCCCCACCGGAATCTCCAAGACAGGGTCGCCTCCGGGGGGTGGAGCCACAGTGGAAGGCGTGATCAAGATCCCACCAGATTGCTTCATCCCACCTGGTGCAGTGGAGGCCTCAAAGCTCTGGCTGCCAAGGCGCTCGATTTGCTCAGGCGTGAGGCATGCGCACATGCAGCCGGCAGAGGCATAATACTGTCCACCATCGCAGTGGAAAGCGCACGACCAGTAGAAGGCCTTTCCCTCTGTGGTATCGATGTATCCAGGCAAACACCGCGGAGCTACAAGCTCATTGGAATCTCTGACGAAGGCCGGAACCTGAAGATTGAGGGAATTTCTGCTACCCGCTTTTTCTCCGATAAAGCCCTATATACCCACCGTGTCCATTTCATTTTCCAGGTTCTTGTCTATTTGATTTCCATATGCTTTTCCATGTCGTTCTCCATTATTTGGAGTAATTTTCCTAGCTATCCCTAGACTCCCTTTTTCATCCTATGTAATCCGTACATACCCTTATTTCGATGTGTATATATATATATGACAAACTCTCTGAGACCCCAAGCCAGCCTCTCCGGGCTGGGTCTGCAGCCTAAGCTGAACTGGATTTGGGGTTTAAGGTTTAGGAATTTCTCGGGGCATGATATATGGATATATAGAGCTATAAAGGGGTATCTAGGACTATATTGGGGTTATTGGGGTATATAGTTGGAGAATCAAAGGGAAAAGACAAAGGAAAATGAAATGATAATTACTGCGCTGTTTAGGGTTTAGGCAACTGGGGATATTGTGTTTATGGTCTGGATACCAAAAGTTCATATATGTACACACGAAGTGTCATAGGATTTGGGGAACGGAAAAGGAAAATGGAAGCTACTGTATTACTGGGGATTAGATGGAATGTCAACTGGAGTGAAGTTAGTTCGGGTATCTACTCGGCTCTTGGCTGCGATGAGGCTAAGCCTCAAACCGGGCTATCTTCCAAGGACCAGGTGGCTCCCTCGATGAGGTTGCGCCACGCAAGGATGTGGCAGAGGAACTTGGGGTCTCCTGCAACGGTGCTAAGGTTGCCGTGCAAAAAACGTCAATTCCAAGGCAAATCAACGTCCCGAATAGCTCGTAGTTGTTGGGGGTGTGAAATCGCAACGACCATCGAAGTGCTGCCCCGAAAAAAATGACCAACAATTGGTTTTTCCAACCTCTGGGCTCTTGCCATGTATTCCTACTTGAGCAGGGGCTCCTCACCCATGACTCCGGGGAGAACTGCAAGCAGCACAATTGCCAGCTCCATCATTGTGCCTGGTTCTGGCCGAGCAGCCTGTGGCCCTACACACTGCTCAAACGACAAAAACTGGTGAGCCAAATGCGTCAACGTCCGTCATACGGCATCCATGTTGGGTAGCTCTAAGAGATGCGTTTCATTGCGCATGTCAGTGTCTGGTTTGGCATCAAAGCAACGTAACCATGATGGTGTGCCACGCTGGGCTTCTGACAAGCCTAAGGCTAGAATGTTTCAAGCGGTTCAAGTCAACAAGCTGCAAGATCTCGTGCAGTGTCCAGACAAACACACTCGCCAAGCCAAGACTCCGGCACGGGCTGCTGCGTTTTCGGCTCGAACGGCCCTTGGCCAACTGCAACTGTCATTTATGCTTTTGTGGATCTCATCCCACAGGCCCTTCTGCGGTCAAGTGTCGCCGCGTTGGTGCCCGTTTCGGGGTTACGACATCTGCCTGCTCCTTAGGATAGCAGCGCTGTGCCATCTTGTGTCTACGATGCGCTTGAAATGAGCATGGGTTCCTAGAACACTGGGCTTTTTTGCTTTTCAGGTCGAGATGCCTGACGAGAGCGGAGCGGGGTCCGCGGCGTGCTGGGTGCTGAGCGCGCCGGTGTACGTGCTCCGGTCTGGCCCACCAAGCATGTCAGCAGTGATTGCTAACATAGACGTCCACTTCGCGAAGGGAAATATGAAGAAAGATCATCAAATGCACTCTTACAAGGAGAGGCCATGACTCATTACCGCTAAAGAAGAAAATTGTAGCCCGCTAGCTTAGCTGGAAGGAAGCCATCACACCCCAAAGCACCCACCATTGAAGGACAGCACTTCGTGTATGTCACCTTCATTGGCTCCACCATGCTTATGTAGAGAGTGGCATATCCCTGAGCCTTGGGTGTCTGCGGTGTGTAGGGACTCCTTGCCGCCCGCGGCGTGCTCGGTGTTGTAGGAGTGCGACCTCAACAATGGAGTCTCCAGATTTGGGGCCCAGCTTTCTGGTCCCTACTTGGAAAGTCAGTGAGTCCTTGCAAATGGGTAAATAATTCGGAGAATTTGGTTTACTATATGGATTATGGGGATTGTCTATCCTACTTACTAAGCCACCCTGACCCTCCAAGTAGCCTCTTCAACATGACCTCAGCCAGTAGTTGAAAAGGTACGTCATCCTGGGAACCACGCACAGTGTGACCCCGCGCTTGACGCATGGAAACTGCTTCTGTGAAGGAACGTTAAGGATGGAGTCGGAGAGGGTGGTCCAAGGTGGGGAAGATATCTGTATCTCACATGAGCTGTAGTCCAAACTCCTAGTATCCCCTTAACCCCTATAATTCTCCCCTATATAGCCCCCTACATTACCCCCTTTAAGCAGTTTAGACAAAAGCTCACATCTTTTGGAAGCTGATGGCCACCTGCCCTTCCTGAGGGCCCTTCGAGGCGTGCGCGGCTCGGAGCTGGACACCAGTGCCTCACAGAAGCTATAATGAGAGAGAGAGAGAGAAGAGAGAGAGAGAGAGAGAGAGAGAGAGATATATATATATATATGTAGGGGTTATATTGGGGGGAGATATATATATATATATACCCCCAACATAATATAATCCCTATATATAGTAATATATATATATAGGGATATGTATTATATTGGGGGTTATACAGCAGAAAACTGCTGTTGGCCCACATGAGCCCTGGACTACACTTGTAGTATGTCCCTTAATAGGTCCCCCCCCCAAGAAACCCTATATAGTCCCCTATAGGTCCCCCAACCTAAATTTAGTCCGTAGCTCACGTGATCCCTTCCCGTAGAAGTACCGTTGAGACGACCCACCAGCGAGCTACCCATCCCACCCACCTGCAGTACACACCTGTAGTAGGCGTGAACTACGGTCCATAGTACAAATGCTGCCACGCGCTGAAAGAGTAGAGCTTGGGGTCTTGGCAGTATGTACCATGGCTTAAGCGCGTCCTGCCATGCAAAGATTAGGTCAACACTGAGTGGCAACATATAATCCCTATATAACCGTCATATCACCCCAACATAAGTATTCCTCTGTGATCCGCATAGAGTCCCTGTTGCGAGGATGAGTACTTGTCGCAAAAGCAGCTGACAATAACAAAGTTGCGGTATCTCAGCCAAGCCCGAGCCCAGATGAAACTCTTACTTGGGTATAGCTGTAGTCCCCGTAGACTTATAATAATTCTCTGGGGTTGCACTATAATCAAAATCAAACAACAGTTCCCAGGGAGACTGCAAATAGACTGGCCGATGAGAAGGGAAGACACTCCTGCAAAACTCCAACCCCTCGCCGGCCACATTCTGCGCCCGGAGCTGCTCCACCTCCTGCCGCAGGAGGATGTTCCTTGGCGAGCAGTTCACGTCACTGCTCACGGCTTCATATGATTGCTGTTGTATTGTTGGTGCTTCTAGCGCCTTTTTCTGCCAGCATCACTACCATTCAAAATGACAGGAGTAACTCTCATTCATCATTGATGCTCTGCAGCAAGCTGCTACCAAAGTTCAGCGGAATTGGTAAAGATAATCACCTCTTCGATTCAGCTGAAGATTCGTAATGTGCCTACGGGCACGCATACCTCCAGAGCTAGAGGCTTGGCCAACAACCTTCAAGACCTTCTCAAGTAAAATTAAAACCAGGCAATCGAAACCTCCCTAGAGCTTCCAAGAATCATCCCTCTGCTCCTGTCCCAGAAAAGTCCTATGAAGCCTATTTGGGATTGCGTTATTGGGAGGTTGAGCTCAGCAAGATCACGTTCTCCTTTTAAAAGCCAGCTGCCAACCGGAAGGTTTAATCTTGCTCTAGCTTGGGGTCTTAGAGTCTCCCTACTTACATGGTAGTTTCCTGAGATAGAGCCCCCAAATACCATATTCCTTATACCCCTTTTTAATGAGCCCCATATGCGCAAACCTGAGCCCTATATCCTCAGTATATATGGGTTACTATGGTGTCTTTTGAGTACCTTTATGGTAGTCCAAACTAAAGAGACCCCAAAATACTATAATCCTTAATATGGGGACCCCCACAAAAGCACCCACACTACCCCTAATGGGGGGAAACCTCCAACCCTAAGCAAACCGAATCCTTAAACCCTGTACATCCATCTATAACTGCTGTGAGGGTAACCCTCGTTTAGGGAAACCCCCATATACAACCCAACATAGACCCCAACATGCTCTAGTCCTTCTTATGGGGACCCCTAAAAACTACCCCTACTTTTGGAGAAAGCATGTATATGTATATATATATATATGGGTGGTTGTCAAACCCTTTTTGGATCCCTGTGATAATACGGCACCTAATATTAAGGGTACCCAAAAAGGACCATAATTTTGAAAACCTCCCATATAACCCTATATTAAACCCTATATAACCCCTGTAAAACTCATTATAATGGTTTCCATTTTCTTTTCCATTATCCCTAAATAACCCCAATATATTCCCTATAATCCCTTATATGTATTACATCCCAACTGCGACAAGGCCACTCCTGCTCCAAAGCCCGGGAGTGCAAGTTCTTGGCCAGGCTCACCTCATTCGTAGGATCCGCTTTTACTCCTTAAGGGTTTAGGGCTTAGGATTTAGGAGTTAGGGCCTAGGGTTTAGGAGCTTAGGGTTTAGGACTTAAGGCTTAGGGTTTAGGGTTTAGGAGCTTAGGGCTTAGGGTTTAGGAGCTTAGGGTTTAGGAGTTAGGGCGTAGGGTTTAGGTTTAGGATCTAGGATTTAGGAGTTTAGGGTTTAGGGCTTAAGACTATATTGGTGATATGTACTTAAATATGCACATATATATAGGTAATAAAAGAAAATTGAAACTACTGTAGTATATTGGGGATTATACTGGGATGTTATACGTGCTGGTTCTTAGTAGGGAAGAAAGGAAAATATTATGTAGCGATTATACGAGGAGTATATTCCCTTCTCCCTACTAAGAACCAGAAAGTTTACTGTACTCCCCTTGACCTATAACAACGATCTTGTCCTGTTAAAACCTTCTTAGGGTTAAACTAGAAAGAATTTATATATATATATACATATACTATGCAGGAGACTACCGTTTACCGGCTGCTTCAGGATGTTCTTCGAGACTTTAAGTGCATTCTCCTCATGAAGCTTTAGGGCGATAAGAGATATTTCAAATTCAAACCTCAGAGCCGTTTTTGCCACTTGCATGGCACAAGGAAAAGCAAATAGCAGTAGCCAAAGGTCCCCCGACAGCAAAAGTGGTTTTTGTGGAACAGAAATCGTGGAGCGGATCCCTGACAATTCAGGATGTCAAGTGGATAGACCGTAAGATTGAAAAATGCAGAAAATTGGGCAGGGAAAGCTTTGAGTTACCGGGCCACTCCCCACGTAGTCTTATTGGGCCTGAGCTGGACAGCGTTCTCAGCTGCTGTGTGCTCTCAGGGGCTGCTTGCCAAAGCTAAGCACCGGTATCCAAAATCCCAAATGCTGGACCCAAACCATAAGCCATAGGCTGCACAGGGAAGTCCCCAGTAACGAACGAGACGCAAAGCACGGCTACTGAATTGAGGCTTTCACTGGAAGCTCCTTGGAGGATTGCACATCGCCAGGCTTCCTTCAACCAAAACAGGCTCCCCTCAGCATGTAGGAGTTTGCCACAATTGCTTTTCTGTATGCATGAAAAACTCTTTGGGACCTACGCATCCCATGTGTTGTCAGGGGCCGAATGCAGGGGACCAGCACTGTTTCCAGGCAAATAAATCCCTCCTCGCCTGTGCTTTGAACCCATTCCAAACTCTCTGCGCCAATCCCCTTTCAAAATTTTCAGCGGCCGAGAATCTTTGTTGGTTTGCCAAGAATCGTTGGCTTCAATCCAAGCTTCCAACACGGGCTTTGCGCAATACCCAATGCAATCTGGGTATTCAATTGCTACTCTGCCGTATGACGTCTAATGCATCATAGTCAGACCCATTCAACGCACAAGCTCTGTGCCTGCTCAGCAGGGAAGCGTCTGTGTTGGTGATGTCCGACAACACCATGTCTCCGGGGCCCTGGATATCAGTGATGCAAGAAACATTCATAGACTTGTGCTCAAGGTTTCCCACCCAAAGCATGAGCTCAGTTGCTGCGTCCCGAACTGATGCGCGCGACTTTTCTGGCTGAGCGCCGCGCCCCTACGCAGTTCGCGTAAGAGTCCTGCCCGCTCCCAGAAGCAGAAATTCTGCGATTATTGTGTGGTTTAGTTGGCTGTTTCGATGGGGGTGACTTTCTCCTCCTGTGGAGCCCTAGAGGCAGCATCTTTGCACATATGCCGCAACTCTGCACAAGCCCACGATGGAATCAGTGTAGGCCTGCACGTCTGAATTGACGTTTCTGGCTACGCCTCTGGCTGGCGTCCCCCTGCTAAGCGGCATGGAAGGCCCAAGCAAGCTCGCTGTGACGGATGAGCACTTCTCATCGACAAGGCCTTTAAATCCACAGACACCTGCTAGGAGCTGCCATTTCATGTTGAAGTCTGGACATTCGTCGTGAAAGGCTGCATTCTTCAGTAGTATTTGATCGCCCTCGAATGTTAGGGTTCTTCAGATGGCAGGTCCCCAACCTACGAGTTCCAGTGCAACCGCTGCACTGGGCTGAAAACTTGGCATTCTGCAGCGTCACCCCTGCTGCATTGCCATCACCACGAGAAGTCAAACTTCTGCTGCTCATGCCGCACTTCATGTCTGGGAAAGGGCACTTTATCTTTAATGCGGCAACCAGTCGTTGACTTGTTTCTGCTTCGGTGAATCACGTGTTTTACCCTAAGTATCTGCCGTGTCTTCACTTCTGAGCGGCTTCGTGTGCTACAGGCCAAGGCGTACTGTTCCTGGCTGAAATACCGTGAACAGGGCAGGCGCGCCCACAGGTGCTCAGCGTCAACTCTGGCATCCCCGATTTACATCGAGGATCCAGAAAGAAGCACCCTTGCAGTTTGCCCGCAGAGCGCGCCCAAAGCGAAGTCCAAACAGATGGACAGCTACCGGAGGGTGGCATTCAGAGAGACTAACAGCAACTTCGAACAAGGGATTGCGCGAATGGTAGGCTGTCGTATGGTAAGGATTCGCGCCGCTGCTAAATGCTCTGCCACCAACGCCTAAGCCATGGCACCTAATGAGTCTTGTACCTCTGCAAACATCTGCTTAGCATCCTGCACCAGGTTGACAGGCTGGACATCATCCACGGAATACCTCCATGTGACAGACACACAGGTGACATCTTGAAACCCTAACCACCCCCCCAGATGCAGTTGAAGGTCTGAGAGAAGCTTCCACTAAGCTTGTGCGACGAGTCGTTAAAGTAAAGCGTCACAAACCGCGAACATCCGCGAACTGTTCCCATCCCCGCAGCCTGACACGTTCGTTGTCATTCCAAACCTCCTTCTGCGCACGGAGTCGGAATAAGCACTTCCTGCCAGAGTCAATTTGCAGCATGGAGAAATGAAGTTGCAGTTCCAAGCCCCTGCAAGCCCAGATCAATAGAAATGTCGTTTGAGCTCCCCGCATGTGGTCAACAAGTCAACGAAGCACTTGGTTGGATTTGGTTTCTGAGCAGGGATCGGGAAAAAAGCAAGGGGACAGACTTGCATCATCCGAGTCCTCCACTCCATCCGCGAATTCAGCTTGCGCATTTCAGCTAGCATGTCGCCGCTGTTCGTGCCTCCGTCATAGATCGGGGCATAGTCCTGCGCTAGAAGCTCTTGTTTCTTGTTTCTGCAAATGCTATCCACACCTGCAAGTACCCAGCGGGATACCGACTGGCTCAGTAGTGCTGTTCTGGTCATTGCGAATCCCTGTCGGGGGTCCTTGGCCGGACACTGCAGCACCTTTGACATTGTTTCATCATAGAGGTTCACCTGCCAGAGTTGAGCCGCATCAGGCGATATATGTATATATATATATGGTGTCATGGAATTGAGAGGGCCATGTGGGCCACGTATGGTCTGGTCTCCCTGACTTCAGAAAGCCGCAGGTATCCAATGGCACTAGTAGCTGGCTTGCTAGAGTATAAGGACCCCTTCTGCCCTGGGCATCCCGGACTTTTTTGACAGACACATCGGTTATGATCCCTGGCCTCACACTTGTCTGTGTGGTCCAAGATGGTGATCCGGCACATGTACCTGCAGCTGAAGAAAAATGGTCATAGCAGCAATTAGGGTAGTAGCCAAACAAAGAACAACAACTAAAGCCCCGAGATCAAAACAAACAGATTTTTGCAATTAGGAACAGGTGACAACACTAAAAATGGTACTAAGACGAAGGCACAATCATGACAGCTAACCTGGTAATCTTGAGAAACTCATCTCGCACCGGTTAAACCAATCCCTGCATTGCATGAAAATTGCAATTCCGTCGCAATCCTCCTTGATATCCCTGCGTTATCGCCGCTTCATTCCTAGAGGGTCCTATACAAGCTCAGCTGCCGGAAATCTGGCTGCTGTGATTTATGGCCAGCAACACACGTCCAGCACCCGTCAGACTCCAGGGCCACTTTCTTGTTGCAAGGCCTGTCCGCCGCGGACGGGATGAATCTTCTGTACGAGCAGTATGTTAACTCCAGCAGCCTAGAACTTCTGCATAGTGCGCATGCTTAAGCCTGTCTACCAAGAGCCGGTCAGAAGTACAACCTCGCATCCGCAACAAAACAGAGGCATGCAACACACGACGGCAGCAACTACTACACACCACGTACCGCCACCGCCACTGCCACCGCCACTGCCACCGCCACTGCCACCGCCACCGCCACCGCCGCCACCGCCACCACCACCGCCACCACCACCATAGCCATGACCAGCAGCATTCTCCTAATGCGATGGTCCTGATGACATGTTCCATGCACGTGGAAGCCAGCCCCACGAACAGACTGAGATTGTATGAAGCCCTGCCGCTTGTGGACGCGTCTAGCTGTCTGCACAAAACCTTAGCATGCAACCCCAAAGCAGACGGACGGAAACCTGTACGCCCATGCCTACTGCTTGTGCAGGTGAGAGACAAATTTGTGAAGTTAGTAGGGCGGCTTCAGCTTTCACGACGACAGAGTGCGAAACCCTAATCCCCAGACTGGAAACCATGGCCTCATTGCGGGTTGCTGGCTGGTTGAGGTGGGAGGCTGTGTCGCTTCCGTCTTCTCCGGACCTATATGAGCTACAGTCGGGGTTTAGGGTTTAGGGATGTGCCCAAATACTGGAAAACCAAATGGAAGAAAAGAAAATGGAAAATCAGATGGAAACTGGGATTCTACAGGGGATTATAGGGATTCATAATTTCCATCTAGTTAACATGCATGGGTTCATACCAAGAAAAATAGTAAGGAGTATTCCAAACTACCAAAAGGACCCCTGTGTCCACAGTTGGTAATCCCCTGGTAGCTCACATACCACGGACTTGGAGTTCAAGGAGTTCAGGTGTAGGGCTTGGAAACTTTGATGAGGAAAACGGGCCATGAGAAGAAGAAACAACTGGCGACTCGCATTTGGACCTGGTGCTTTCAAGGGATTGGCTCGTGGACTTCACATTTCAAAATCTCAACCCAAAAGCTCCCTGATCTGCCAGGCACCAAAGCCCCTACCTCTTAAATCTGCGGACCTAGGCCCCAATCTTGATCCTAGGAGATTTAGATTTACATGCCTACTATACACCCTACAGAAACCCGTAGACATCTATAGACCCAATTAGGGGCCCATTGTTCGGACCCAGAAAAAAAGAAAAGGGCCCAAAATACGTACGGGCCTGTGGTTAGGACCTTACACTAAACCCCCTAAACCCCCTAAACCCTGTAATCCCCAAACCCTTAACCCTAAACCCTAGTAGGCCCTAGACCCTAAACCTTTGGGGAAGATCTGTTGAGATCGTAGTTAGGTCATATAACTGAGAACTCTGTTAAAAGCTGCTGAAGGGACAGGCGGTGTAATACGGTGGCCGGTCCGTCCTGGGTCATTTTGAAACTCTCAAAAATGGGCAACGCTTGGGGATCACGTTAGGTCTCTTCTGAGTTGTAGTGGCTGTAGGTTCTCTCAGGTGTAGCTTTCAAGGTCTAGAGCTTATTCGAACTAGGTCGATCCAGGGTTAGGCATGCGAATTTCATGTAGTGGTCGAAAATACTCAGTGATATGCGGGGCGATGTAGATGCACCAGAGGTATGTATTTGCAACAACGTTTCCGTTTGGTCGGTCATCCTTAACAACCCTATATGTCTTACGGTCGTGTAGCTTAACCTAATTTACTCTGGGGCTGAATGGTTCTGTTACCTCCAAAATCCGAGAAAAATCTCCAGCAACAATGAGCCAGCATCGGCAGGTTGGTGAAGGTCGCCATGACCCAGTGTCGATGGACACCTGATGGGACCACACATACTTCAACTCCTGCTTTCCCATTTCGCAACTTGCGCTATGCTAGGATGGCAGGGTGCCTGGACGGGCTTGCAACATGTTCCTATACAGGGGTACTTTTCCAAGGAAGAGGAACTGTCAAGTAGGAGGAAACTGAAAAAGCCCACATCAGATTTCAATGGCCGCCTCAACCTCCACCAGGTAAAAAGGCTTCAAGGAATTTCTGTTCTCCGACCAGCTTCTGCAGTTGAGCCACTCTTTGCTTCACCAGGGACGAGTGGCTGGAACGGCTGTGGAGGAGGGCCCAAGTTGATGTCTTCCTGTCAGACGCTGTCAGACACTGACATCGGTGCAAGGCATTGATACAGCGCGTACGTGCTTTGCATGCTGCTCTTTCGACATTGAGCAACAGAAGGGGCGCTCCGTACGTATTGCCAGCACAGAATCGCAAGGAACAGCCAGGCATAACAGCAGCTATACTTTCATATTAGCTGCATGATCTGCCGTGGAAAGCCCAACACATCTGTGGTGCCAGACAACCCTGTGCAACCTCCTTTCATCCAACATGTCCATGCGTCCAAACCACAAACCCTAGCCCCAACTTGGGGTCCCCCTGCAACCCCCCCCTTCAACAGCTGCGGGTGCTCCACTTGCCACCTCATACTTGGAGGTTCATGGGTAGATCGGAGGAGTCATGAATAAGACATCTCCGCGTCCACCGCTTTTGGCGACATTGACTACTTCGCCTTTCTAGAACTTACTTTGTCAGGGACACTTACAGCCCCAGTCAGGCTGTCCATGAACCTCCAACTTCACACTCATGATAAGGCACCTGGCGCAGTTCTTCGATTGTCTGGCGCTTTGCAGTAGAACTGCTAAAGTTGGTCCGCAACCTCAATCCAAGGACCATTTTGAGAGCTGATTGAGGAAGAGTTTATAAGAGTTACAAGCTTTAAACCCCGGAAAAGACACAGAACTAACAAGGCATGCAGCCACAACTGGCATCAAGAGATTCACGCCGTGGTGCTTAGCCGAGAAACAAGGCATTCTGCAGTCCCCAGCAAGGGCGCCAAAGTTGGAGATACACCCAACCTCAATCCCTCAACCTCAAAGCGTCCTAAAATAAACAAGGAATCAAACCTTTCAACGGGTCTTGTATTGCCGTCGCATTTCTCAAGGTCCCGTAGATCACATGTTTTAAAAAGACTGCCTCTCGATAATTTCAAGCTGAGGAGCTGCAGCGCATAAGGGTTCGTCTGCTGCAGCTGCGTATACGCACGCATCAAGGCGAAGGCTTGCGGGGTGTCCGGATCTTAGGTCATGGGCGTCAGGCTCGGCCGCAGGGCTAGGGTTTTAAAGGCGTTTGAATAAGCTGCACGGGGTTTTGCGGGGGCAGGGGAACAGTAGCCTAAACAAGTACGAGGGACGAGTGAAAGCTGTCCAGGCTCTAGGATCCATCCGAGTGTTGCAGCAGGCAAGTAACCATGACTCTCTCCACTCTATTGGAAGCGGGGCTACAGAAACAAGAGTGAGACAGTATCCGCAACAGCATTGATGCTTACACTTGAACATGTCACTCGCTCCCGTGACAAAAGCACTGGTGCCTCCCTGCCAGAATTTCAAGACATCTCACTCCGCAAGCAGGCGGGCGCGTTTCAAAAGTAGGCAGCCCTTACACGGTCCTAGCATAATGACCACAGAAAAGAAACTACCTCTTCGGCACGCGTACCGTACTACCAAACCATGCTGAGCGGCGGTGCTGCATTCCTGCAGGGCTGCTCAGACTCTTCTGGCCATTGAACTCCGACACGCGGGCCTTCTTCAAGAAAATCACCTGGACAGGCTGGCTACTTCCCAGACCCCACGGTGCCCTATAGCAGGCATTGGGTATAGCAAAGGTGACATCTGGTTAGAACTTTTCTTGGGCAAGTGTAGTGAGGATTGGGAAAGTATTGATGAGAAAGTCCGGCCACTGGGATCCCTGCACACGAAACTTACAGGGCAACGGCCTGGTTCACTTCGAACTCCGAACTCAGGGCCGTCTCTCCCCAAAGCCTCATGCAACAGGCAGCTGTAATCGCAAAGTAGCAGTAGCACTTATGCTACTGCTAGTTGGTAGTTTCCCAAAATAAGGGGACCCCAATATAGACCCCAATATGTTATAGTCCTTATTATGGGGACCCCAAAAAAGGTACCCCTAATTTTGGGAAACCCCCATTTCGGAGTCTTGGCCAAGCTGCGTGAGCTCGCACGTGCTACCAGTACTGGGGTCTCCAGAATTGTCCCAGAGATGAATCACCTCAAGAGGGTTCTCGCCACCAAGTGAACGGCTTAGGTGTCATGGGCTTGAGGGCCTGGGTAGTTTCAGACTTCAGCGGTTAGCCTACCATTCCGGTCTGAGTGAACCATGCAAGTAAGCCAGCCCTGGTACCCAAACTCCCCCTTTGCGTAAGCATCAGATGCCAAGTTTGCACGCATTTGGTGAATTTGCCGCCTATTTAGTTCTTATATTGTAGCTTCTTGTCAACCATGGATCCGGACACATGTACGTAGAACACTAGGAGCAGAGCTGTCATTAAGGCAAGCTGCACGTTTTGTCATCTCCTTGTTTGAGGTCTTGGCAGTGAAGGTGAAGGGGTCCTGCATCTGGAAGACCACCTTAGGTAAAAGAGCTTGTTTGAGGATGGCCTTAGAATTTAACACGTTCGTTGTGAGACACAGGTAAACGGCTATTGGAAGCCAGCTTCTTGACCACTGCAATGGCAAAGACAAAGCTCGGTCGCACACACCAACCAGATATCTTTCCTCTCTAAATGTTGTGAATGATAAGCTGAATGCTTAGCTCAACTGTTAATGCAGCGCTGCCCTCCTGGTGCTTAAGGGAAAGTGGCGGAGTGGAACCTGCAACATCCTACGACAATCCCTATATTCATTCCCCCACGCCCCCCTTAAACACCACAGAGCTGAGGGTTGTTTTGTAGCTTAATAGCTGCAAGCAACCAACCTCTTGACCTCAAAGAATTAAAGATCAAAATCCTTAGTGCTGAGCTGCATGGCGGGCCTAGACACTGCCAGATCTACAAGGTTCAGGTTTCGGGTTCAGGGCTCAGGGCTTAGAGCCCCCCTTAAGTAGATAGAATATGGGTATATTACAATAATATCTCCATATACCCCATATTCTATTTACTTAAGGGGGACTATAGGGCTTAGGGCCCAACAAAAAGTTCAGCCAAGCCGCGGCTTTTACGTCGATATGCGTCTCCGGCTGCAGGCTTTCTACCAGGGAGAGATCCCGGAAGTCGTAGCCTGCAGCCAACTCAAGCTGAAGGGCTTTCGTTTCAGAACAGTTCAGGGTGCGAGCAGGTTTTGAATAGAAGTGGTCAGAGGGGGATTCCCAAAAAACACGCGGCCCTTTTGGAATTTCCCTTATAAGGATTCGGATTATGCGGTAGTAAAAGGCTTGGGGCCTATGAGGGACCTTGGAAGTACCAAATGAATCAAGATTCTGGAATTCATCGCAGAACACCCTACTGTGCCATGTGGCTGCATAGACCTCAGCAGGGCCCCATGAGATAGTAAAAGTTCCATACCCAGCCCAAGACCAAATATACCTCTGTATGAATACCCCTATGTCCTATGTAGCCCATCATAAGCCCTCTAAAGGCTATCTACCAGTATATCCCGAATCCTAAGCCCTAAAGCCCTACAGAGCAACTAAACCCTAAGTTCAGGAAAGTTGCTTATCTTCGGGATGTCGTCGTCCTCGCCCACAGCTTCGATAAGCGCATGCCTCGCTGGAGGGCTTAAAGACAGGCTGGGCGGGAATCATGCTCTTGTTATCATTTTTGCTGCTAACTGTTCCAACTACTATTGCCACCAATGTCATTATTGTATGATTGTTGTTTCGAAGTATGGGTTACCCTAAGGCGTTTGCAACTTTTACCAATTACTTTCTCCAGAATGGATCCCGATTTTGGAGTCCAGCCATCACTGCCCGAATGGTTGAGATCTTGGGGATGAGCCTCCCAGAATAAGGACACAATTTTGAAAGCCGCCTGTGTTCCCCTCCCACTTAGGCCTGCGAACATTTAGTTTCACTTGAGCGCTTGCTGAGGTAGGGTTCAAAAATGGGTGGAAGCTTCCATGCATTTTGTCCGGGGTACAGAAAGCCTGTGAGGAACTGCCAAGATGGCAATGTCAAGAGCCATGCTTGTCTACAACAGCGTTTTCCATCTTGCGGTGAATGCATAACAGCCCAGCATTCAACTCAGCTGCCTCAATGGGCAACAGACAAGGATCAAGCTTCCCATCGTGGCCTTGACACTTCATGTCCAAACCTGCTTAGAAGTTTCTGAAGTCAGAATTTCCCGAAGAAGGTTGCGGTTTGGTCTCTCCACCTGAAACCCTAGGATCTGCTGCGGGCCCCACTCTTCAAAGACCAAGACGTGGTCGCCGCGATCGTAGCCTTGCGGCCCCAGTGCTCTCCCAGGCATTGCAGGACATGTGGATTTCCCAAATTCAATAATGGAGAATGAGACGGAGAAGAACATCCAAAATGAAATGGAAGCTGGGGTTAGATGGGGATTAGGGTTTTGGGGGTCCCTACAAAGGACTAGAGTATATTATACTGGGGTCTATATTGAGGTCCCCCTATTTAGGGAAACCGTACCACATGTTGAGATTGGGGTTCAGAATGGCATAGCGCCTAGCTCACTCCTGCATGGGAACGGAGGTGGGGTTCAGTTCAGTGGTTAGAAACTAATTACAAAGAAAGCGCGGTCTTCGGGATGAAGTCCCTATCATGTGGTAGCATCTTATGGCTGATCTAAAGAATTCCCCCCAAATGGCCATTTTGCAGAATACGGCATGCCCTGTACAGCATTTGTTGCGCAGAGAGACCTGGTTTATCGAGTCCCGCACCAAATACTTTGTGCTTGCTGCAGTATACCACTGTTGAGTTTCCTTGTGGAGTTGAATTTTCAGCCGTCTGCTAGTCCGCGTGCACAGACTGTCTTGGGTCATGCCGCCAAACATGGAGGGCCCTTGCTTTGTTTCTGTGAAGTGTCGTCCATGGCTTTGTGCTGCTGACATGCCACTTAAGGTAGAGTTTTGATAGGTGGAGAGTGGTGTGTTCCGACACTTGCCCCCAGCTAAAGAGCGGAAACTCGCAACACTGCATCCCATGGGCTGAAAGCAAGATCCACTAGAAAAGAGCATGAGTTGTCAAAGAACTGCGAGAAGGCATAAATTCGTGATGTAGAAGATCATGAGTTTCGACTGATTTGCATTGAGACTCGCCCCGGCTCCCCGAATCCCACATGAAACGGCGTGGTAGTACGATTACTCAGCAGAAGTTGACACAATTGGCCTCCCCAATCTTCACCTTTTTTGACCAAACACACCCTGCACTCCAACGCATCCCAAGCCAGAATGCTAATTCTAGAAGGGAAGTGGGGCAAAGAACCGACCCAGATGGCAATCAACAAAGAAGATTGTGGGGGTTCCCGACTATTAGGAATACTTTTTGGGGGTCCCCATACCATTTATTACCGTATTTGGGAGTCTATATTGGGGTCCCCTTACGTTGCATCACCAGGCAGATGTCGAGCTGAGAAGCGCCGGTTTGCAGGCTTGATCTGGCCCTTTTGAAAAGTGTACACCTTGCCAGGGGGACTCTTTGGCGGTCTGTTCCAGCACCCCAAACCCTGAATGTTGTTTTTTCTTGTGGAGGGGGGTTGGCTCTAGAGTTTTGGATTTTTGGGTTCGGGGCTGCTGGCAAGACCATTCAAGACAAAACAACAACATCCTACGTTCCTGCATCAGTATGGGCTTCCTCTGCAGCACCACAACCACTGCAGGGATGCAGACCAGGGCTTTCTTTACACATATTGGGAGATTATATTGGGGTTATATAGGGGTTATATTCGGATAATGGAAGATAAACTAGAATCTACTATAACGGGTTATATAGTTACCAGGGTTATCTTGGAGTTCTATTATGGTTCAGGGCCTAGGCTCTCCAGTCTTTTAACACCAGCACGTCCAGAGCACAGGCCTTCTCAGGCTTCAACAGGGAATAGTACTTGTCCACCGCGCGGCCGAAAAATGTTGCCGAAATCTCGCCTGTCTTATCCGCGAGGTCCACCTGAAATGCAGCCAGTTTGTCACCCTACTTGGACTTGGCGGTTTTCCGGGAGTTCTGGGGGCATCAGGGCCTTGAACAGTTGACCTTCCCCACGCTGGTTGTTGAACTTCCGCACGTTGCCTTTCGTCACAACACGCGCCTGGCGGAGGCTCAAATTTCGAGACTGTTCATCCATAGCATCGCACAGCAGCACATTTACAGGATACCTGGGACATACTGATAACACATGCACTAGAACTGAAGAGTACGAAGTTTGAAGCTGCATTTCACTGCAAGTCCTTGATCTTCCAGCGCCCGCCGCTGTAGGCATTGAGAGCACCTTGATCCGTAGCCCCGTGGGTTTTAAAGCATGGAATGAAAAACAGCCGTGAACAGCCCTAGAAAGCTTGAACATGCTATGCTGCAATGCCGGCTTTGAACCATTGATGCGCCCCATCAACAATCAGATCGGAGCCGTGATGTAGTCACTACGGCGTCCCAATCATATCCCATAATCTGTTCACGGCCTTTCAGCAACAGCTCACTTCTTAGGCCCGGTGTCCCAAAATGGGTGCGGTCTTTGAAAACGCGCCTCAAACCTGTGTTGCACGCCTACCTTTGTTGCGAATGCTTCGTACCAAACCGTTGTGGCACAGGGGTTTGTTGCTAGCCGGACACTTCTTTTGCAATGCCTCGTCGCGAAAAGGCAGGCCTTGCCTGGAACAAGTGACAAGCCCAGCGCGTTGGCACGCAACCAGCGTGAGATTCTGCCATACACCGACAAAACAACCACATAGAAAGGACACTGACACAAACACACCCATAACGACCAGAACCCCTGCACGGGAGTGTAACATAATTGTCTCTATGTATTCCTTAAAGGGGCCCTTTAAAGCCCGTTTTATCCTACGTCCTTTGGGACCTGCTCCTGAGGAATCCAATATATGTCGTGATTTCCACCCAGTCAAATTGCTGACAGGTGTGACCGCGCCGACGTTGGCAGCTGGAGCGAGTGTGGAGTTCAGGCTGCGAACCTCAGCGATGCATGTATCATCCCCTCCCCTCCTGACAAAGCACCCACCCAAACATTTCCTACCAGTATTTTGGCAGTACAGCGGGAATATGGGGATTCTTCTTCGAGGGAAGGAAGTGAAAATCAGGCAGGGAAAAATACCAAGACCAGTTCGATTTTAGGCAACGCTACTGAAAAGAGGTCATGCGCATCCTAGTCACCGTCATATCGCAAGCAATGGCTTGCATGCGATGCAAACACGCCTAAGCAGCGTTGCCGCCTTCACGCTGCTCCAAGCAAAACCATAAGCTAAGGACCTCAGTCAACCCATAGTTTTGGAACTCCCAGTGACTCATCGGGTTTTTTGGGGTTTAAGCATTGCATTGGAGAATGGCCGGCATGTAGCTGGATGGAAGGAAGCCCAGAGCTCCAAGCTCATGAAGTTTCTGTTTATCTGGCCGGTGAGCGAGCCACCCAAGCCCTGCAGTGGCCACGATTCCGAACTCTCCTTCTGAATGAACTAAAACCCCAGATTTCATTTCAGCTTCCATTTTCCGATGTGAGTCTCCATTATTGGAGTAATATCCCTTAGCCGTATATAACCCTACATAATTAATCCCGATATGATCCCTAAACCCTACACCCCTTAGATAACCCTACAACCACTGTAAAGCCACAAGGTTTTGTTGTCAGGGCGCTGGCTCTGGGGCAGCCCGCGGGGCAGCTCCACCCGAAAGATTGCCAGCGCTCTGGTTCTCACTTTGCGCGTACGGATTGCTTCCGAAAGGAGCCCCTGGCACTTAGAGTTACGTTACATAGGGGTTATATAGGGGTTATGTTACATAGGGGTTATATAGGGGTTATGTTATATAGGGGTTATATAGGGGTTATAGGGACTATATTGGGGTTATATGGGGATAATGGAAGAGAAAATGGAAACTACTATAATGCGCTATATAGGGATCCAAATGCAAGACCCAGTGAATTGAAGGTTTTTTCGCACGGATCGTTGCTGAAAAGATCTCCGGGCATCAGATACAACAAACCCGTCTCTTGAAGAAACGCATGGCTTGAGAGCCTTGATTCTCTTACTGGTTCTTATAGTAGGGAATAAAGGAATATATTATATGGGGGTTAAATGGGCATTATATTCCTTTATTACCAATTAAGTAATTAAGTTAAACACTTTGCCAAAGAAAGGTCCCAGCGATTGAAGAGCCCGCTTCTAGATGACATGAAAGGCACGCGAGGCCTTTAATGATAGCAATAATACTAGTAGCAATATAATTGCTGAGTGAAGACTGTGATGGCCAGCAACTCTGAAATTACACCAGAACTTGTATATGGGCCACCTGCCATGTGCTGATGTGGGGCTGGCGGACAGCTGATTACACCTTCTGCTAACCATTGACATCCAGTGCTGAAGCCTCATGACATGATTTGCGTGTCAAGTGTCAATCTGAAGAACACCCCTAGCCGCACCTCCGCTTGCTAGAGCAGAAGTGCCGAACCTAAGCCAATGTGAGAAGCAGCGCAAGTCAACAATTCCTGAAAGAAGCATGTGTGGGAGTTTGTCAAACAAGCACACCCTTCAGGTACATGGGGTTAACATGGGATTCTCGGAGTTCCTTTCGAGGACTCTAGAAGGGCAATTTTTGAGAAACTCCCATACGAAAATCAACTGCCAACTTACATCAAGTGTCTGGTTCGCATACGGGTTGTTGGCAGGGGCGGGCGGCATGGTGGGCGCTTCCACGAAACCTGCAGGGAACTAACAGGAGTGATGCCAGCGAGATTCAGCAAAGAAGCAACCTGCTCAGCGCTCTCCATGAAACCGTCCCACAGCATGGTGTGGCCTCTAGTGGTTGGCACAGCCTACCGAACACTATGTGCAGGCATGATGGTACTGCCTCACAATCGCAGGAATGCTGGGGGTCGATGGTGGGATCTTTGCGCGGTGCCGGCATGAAAACTTTCCCGCCCCAAGACCACAGGTCAATTGGGCATGATCATGCGTAGTTGTGGTACAAAGCCGACCTGGACACAGCTGACACCACAGCAAACATAGCACCAAGTTGCAGGCAGGCCTGGTTGCGTCAGCGCGTCAGAATTATCTGCTGCGGCCCTTGCGAAGTTGGTGGTTCTGCCTGAAAAGATTGTTGCCAAGGACTTGTTGTGCCCCTGAAAGGTCAGCAGGAGGACCAGTGCAGCGAAAGGGCTCGGTGCCGAGAGCGGGTTCGGCGTCGTCTCAAGTGGTTGACTCACGCGGCGCTCAGGCGTGAGGAAGGCGCCCGGGTTGGTACCTGGAATAGTCAGGAATGATGTCTTCTTCTGCTCATATAATGGGCTCCGTGCAAGCTTCACAATGCGCATCACAACGATACGCATTAATACAAGCGGCCACCATCAAGATACTCAGAACGGTTGGGGATGCATGATTGAAATTCAACTGCGAGCTTTCGCGGCTAACTAGCCCACAATGCAATCGGTATTCGGGCTGAGACATCGACCGCTCGTCACAGCATGCTCTTCCCGCAGCACCTCCATGAAACCGCGTGAGGGCAGCCACAGTCAGTATGGGTTGCTCTTACACAATACTCGGTCCATGTGAACTAAAGTCCACACTCCTAGTATCCCCCTTAACTCCTGTAATGCTCCCCTATGCAACACCCCTTTAAGGAGTTCAGACTGTAGCTCATGTGAGATGCAGTCAGACGCCTTTCCCCGAGACTACTGCACCATTGACAAGGCTAAAACCTTGCATTTGGAGGTTTCGCAAATGGGGGTATCCTTAAAGGGGTTATACGGGGATATATGGCGCTTTGGGATTAGGGTTGAGGGTTCCAAAAAAAATAACAATACGGGGCAATATAGGGATAATGGAACAGAGAGTTGGCACTATTAATTGGGGTTTAAGATTTGGGTTTAAGGATTTGGGAGTTTCCCAAAATTAGGGATCGCATACTGTCCCCCCGAAATGGAGAATCAAGAGGAAAAGCCAATGGAAAATGAAATGATTATATATAGGTTCGTAAAGATTAGGGTTTTCCACAATTAGGGGCACCCTCTTGCGGATCCCTAAGGTAAGGCACCAGCCACCAAAAAAAAAAAACACCCAGAACTTAAC